>JASDQU010713994.1:21548-44840 GCA_032191745.1 Picea mariana | reverse complement strand
TAACCAATCATTTCCATTGTTTCTAATAAAAGAGTTTTCTTTTAGTTCATACTTGTGTGATATTGTTTAATTTACTTGTGTATGCCAATTTGATTCACATATTTGAATTTATCTATATATTACATGTATAATTTCATCCTTTAACTACCTTGTTGAAATATTTTCTTGATCTCCTTTTGTAGATTAGTTCAAGAAGATATTAGGAGTGGATCGAGGGTCAAGAACGAGGAACAACATCAACCAATAGGATACAAGGTGTGACATTATTTCTCCTCTATCCTTAGGTAGTTATTTCATTGCAAGTTATGCATGCGAGGGTAAGTTTTGTCTTTTATATATGGTCAAGCTCTATTGTGATATGACCCAAAGTCATAAGGGAAAAATACCATAACAACGGGATCTTTTATGTATGTTGTATTGTAAACAATGAAGGATATGATGAATAAATAATATTAGAGGTACGACTCTAAACATGTTTATGGTTTTCCAGGTTTGGCTTTCCAGGGTAAAAATATTTGTGTAATGTGGGTGTGTGCCATTGTATATTTTGTGTTTCTGTTAAGAATCTATTTATAGTAATTAATTGTACAAGACTAAAATTTACAAAAATGATGGAAGAAGTGAGAATCTAGCTGAAGGAAATGGAAGAAAAATTTTGAGAATTTGGAAGTTGAAATTGTTTTCATAAGAAAGGAATTGGAAAAGTCAACTTATGAGTTGAATAGAAGCCTGAAGTTTGAAAATAGAAATGAAAATTAGATGATATCATCAAACGATAAATATCACCACTTATTAAAAATAGTATTGGATATGATAAGAGTCATATGAACACCAAAGAAGATTCAAAATATATAGAGCCATCAAAGAAATTAAATGAAGGAAAATATAAAATCTATGATGGTATACTAAAAATCTCAATCAATGAAAAAGACAATAAGAAGAGAGAAGATGATGTTCCACAAAAAAATGGAATTCCTCCCAAAGACAACAAAGACAGATTTAGAAGATACTTCCCACCAATATGGTGTTGCACAACTTGGTACCAAAACTCTTTCCTTGGTTATTATTTTTCTTGCAATCACTTTGGTCATAAAGAAATAGATTGTAGAGCATATACAATAAATGATTATGTATGGAACAAAAACATAAGTACTTATGGGTTCTCAAAGAGAAACTATAATTCATTAATTGATTATTTGATTATAATGTTGTATGTTATAATTGCAACAACTCTAGGAACATAGCATGTTTTTGTAGAAGTGGCCTAGTTGAAACTTCTAGACAAAACATGGAATAAGATACCCTTGGAAAACAAAATAAACATCTGAGAGGAGTTTGAAAAATAAAGTAGGAGTAAGTAAAGAAGAAGAAGGAGGAATTATGGCTTTTGAAAACTATTCTTCATGCTCAAAACAAAGAAAAATAATGGTACATTGACAGTGTATGCTCAAGCCACATGAGAGGGGTCAAGAACAAGATTTTCACTTTGAAGGAAGTAAACGAAGGCAGTGTAACATTTGGAGATAATTCTATCGCAAGGATAGATGAGAAAGGTACTCTTATACTTGATAATAGAAATACTAAAATAGAGAATGTCTTGAATGGTGAAGGTTTGGAACATAATATTCTTAGTGTTAGTCAAATGTGTGATCAAGGACACACTCTCACATTTGATTCTCAAGGTTGTGAGATAAGGAAGAAAAACTTGATAATATTAGTGTAAAATCCACATATAAACTCAAATAATGTATATATCCTCATTGAGATCAAGGGAGAAAACTACTATTGGGACAAATATATGATAGTTGGTTATGGAATATAAGAATGGGCCATACAAACTTTGGTAATATAGTAAAAATCAACACCAAACAAGAAGTGAGAGATATGCCAAATATTGATAAACCTTCAATCACTCTTTGTAATAAATGCCATCATGGGAAGCAAACAAGAGCAAGCTTCAAATGAAAGGAGCATTGAAGCATGGGACAACAAGAACACAAAGTATACAAGATCAAAATTATTTCATGTTGCTCATTAATGATTAATCTAGAATGACATGTGTTACATTTATTCAAGAAACATTTGAAGCATTTGAGAAGTTCAAATAATTCAAATCCTTTGCTGAAAATGAAACTAATTTTAAAATCAAACACTTGAGATCAGACAAAGGAGGTGTGTTTATCTCAAATGAATTTGAAGAATTTCGTGAGCTTCATGGAATAAAGAGACATTTTTAGCTGAAATAACTCCACAACATAATGAAGTGGTAGAAAGAAAGAATCAAACCATACGAGAGATGGCTAGAACAATGTTGAATGAAGATAATATATCAGACAGGTTTGGGGAGAAGTAGTCAATATAAAAGTCTACATTCTGAATAGAGGGAAAATCAGATTCAAAAACAACAAAACACCTTATGAATTGTGGAATGGTAGACCAACAACAATTAAATACTTCAAATGTTTTGGAAGAAAGTTCTACATAAAGAGAGTTGAAGAGTACTTGGGAAACTTTGACTCTAGAGCTGATGAAGGTATCTTTCTGGCTTATTTATCAATAAACAAGGATTATCGATGTTACAATAAATCATTGGGAAATATTGTACATAGTGGCAATGTGAAAGTGTATGAAGTAGGGAATTAGAAGGTGAAATCACATGTTCAAATAGAGGATCCAAGCTACACATAAGAAGTATAAGAAGGATAAGAAAATGATGAAGAAGAATCAGAACGTCAAGATACAAAGACGCCATCTAGATTTGTCTGAAAGAATCATTTGAAAAATTTAATTATTGGTGATAAATATATGGGAGTTCAAACTAGAAGAAGACTAGAAAGTGCACTAGAACATGCAAACTTATCTTTTCTATCTAAAATAGATCCTAAGAACTTTATAGAATCTAGTGAATACGTGCATTGGATCGATTCCATGGAAGAAGAGATGAATCAAATTGTGAAGAATGAGACATGAGAACTTGTTCCAAGAACAAAAGATAAAAATCTAATTGGCATCAAGTGGGGTTTTAGGAGGAAGTTGAATGAATATGGCCAACTAATAAGAAATAAATAAATATTGGTTTCTAAAGACTATGCTCAAGTTCAAGGTGTTTATTTAGAAGAAACCTTTAAACCAGTTGTAAGACTAGAAGCTATCATAATGTTTTTGGCATTTACGTGTTTCAAGAACTTCAAAGTCTATCAAATGGATGTCAAGTTTTCCTTTCTCAATGGAAATTTAGAGGAAGAAGTATGCATTTAATAGCGAGAAGGATTCTTATTTTCATAAAATAAGGATCATGTAAGTAGATTGAAGAAAGCACTCTATGGGATAAAACAAGATCCTTGAGAATGGTATTCAAAACTTGACAGATATCTACAACAAAAATGCTTCAAAAGAGGAATCATTGACAATAATATCTACATCAAGACAGTAGGAAAAAATCAATTGATTTTCGTGGTTTATGTATATGAAATATTTTTTGGATGTAATATGAAGAAAATGAGCCAAAAGTTTGCAATAGAAATGTAAAAGGAATTTGAGATATCTATGCTTGGTGAAATGTCATTCATTCTTGGTTTACGGATTTCTCAAGGGATAAAAGTACAATGTGGATATATGTCACAGTGTACATCAGGAGTACAATGAGCACCAATAATACTTCTCCTATAGTCTTCAAAGTACTCATATAGTAGTGATATACTCCATCACAACTTGGGAGGGGTAGCATGAATGAGTGACGTGGACATAAACCCAAGGTATTCATCCCAATCCTCAATGGTACAGTTCTACAACATGAAAATAGATGAGTTGATGTCAAGCATGGTATAAACTATCTAATTACCAACCATTGAGGTATATTGTTAATAAATATGAAGGGACCCACCAATGATGAAAGTGGAACCCAAGGTACCTAATACAGTCTAGCGAGTGTGAATAGAGGATATGCTATCGTACACTTGTAGAATCAATCAATCAGGATTCAATGATATAAACCAATTGTCAATCATGAGGAAGCCTACCATTGAGGACTACAATCTCTAAGGTACTAGTTGGTTTGTTTATCCCTCTCCTAGATAACGTTTTCAAGTCGATAGAAAGAGATTCATTGAAGGAAGTAATTAATGTATCACCCATCAATCGACATGAAACATACATCGAGAGATGATGTGAAGAGATAGAATCAATATGTACATGTAACTCCCCCGACGATCCATGTAGGGCCACACTACACTAGATAACTCTTACTGTTCTCTCTGTGGAACATATTGTAACATACCTAGCATCCAACTGATTTATGCCACATAAAAAATTTGAACTGCATGCAATTAAAATACATACACACAAAACTCTTGTGAAAATATATAAACGTAACAAAAAATTACTTTATGTAAATGCACGAATTCATACTAAAATAACAGTAAACATAGACATGCAACATACATAGGAAATACCTATAAACATACAAATAGTTATAATCATGCATAGGATAAACCCATAAAAATAAACACATAAATAACAATGAAACAATGTAAATTTATCACACAATTGGCACTTATCTTAGTAAGACTGTCACCAACTGCGTGCAAGCATTCCACGAACCTCCCAGCCTTAGACCACATTGTTCATCACTCTCAATAGTAAGTCACCCACGAGTTGAGACTAAACTCCACCCGAGTAAATAGATTCCTAACTAGACTAAAGGCTCGTAGACAATAGGAAAGACTATGTCTCAAGTGCCAACTCAAACTAACAACCTACAATCCTTCATTCCCCACATGTCTGTCCCACCCAGGAAGTGTGCCCCTTCTCTGCTCAACAGTCCTTCGGCTACCCCACTTCCTTTCTGGGCTTCAAAAAACTGTTGGACAGGAAGTCTCAGAGAAATGTAGCTGCAGTTTAGCACCTTCAGAAAAGCAATTCATAACAATTCTCTCACCCAGAGAATTGCTCACAGGATTGACAACTCGCCTCTTCAATATCCCATGGGCCTGATAACCTACTTCTTCAGTCCAGTTCCCCAGCTAACCAAGTACACCAACAAAAAATGGCTATGGATACAGGTTCATGTACAGTCATGGAGGTACGAAAGATAGCTGAATGGTTGTATGCATGCTCATGGATGATTGACTGGATGACTGAATGATGGAAGGAATGATGGGAAGAATGATGGAAAAGATGATAGGAAATGAACTAAGTCCCAACAATATGTATGCATGTCCCCAACTTGAAATTTGTCATGTTGGGAGCTACTTTGGCCCACTTGTACCCAACTTTAGAACTTAGAATAAAATAATTATCCATAATTTATACTTTAAGAAATATTAATATAATATTCTTTTTTGGCTTAAGCTCTCTAGCTTATCCTTTTTCCTTAACGTTTAGGCCCCTCCCTTTCTCTAACCAATGGAGTTTAGTCCCCCATCTCTTTTATCATGGTCATTCTGCACACAACAATGAATTTTATATTAATTATGAGATATATACAAAAGCAGGGACATTGGCCTTTAACATCTAGGCTCTCTGTCCAAATCAAAACATAAGCATCCTAGCTTATAATAATTGGCTCACTAGCCTATAAAACATAGCATATACACAAGGGCTCGTTGGCCTCAATATTGTGCGCACTTAAGATGCTACGTGCAGTATCTTGGAATGTGCACACTTCATCATTTTATTGCGTAGTACATGTGTGCACTATGCAATGAAATGTGCATACAAAAATGATATCAAATAGCTCACTAGGTTAAGTACAGTTGCATTTACATTTACAATTGGTTTCAGCCTGGGGATATTACAATCCCCTCCTCTTATTTATGCATTGTCCTTAGTGCATCACGTACACATATACAACAAAATTTCAAACATCCTAAGAAAGATGCGGGTATTCCACCCGCATTGCATCCTCGTGCTCCCAAGTAGTGTCCTCGGGACCGTACCAGGTCCATTGGACCTTTACAATACATATGGCTCGATTCCGGAGATGTTTGATTTTCCAGTCCAGAAAGCATACCAGATGCACTTGCAAAGCACCTTCTTGATCCACCTGAATCGCATTCCAATCAATAACATGATTAGTATCAGGTATATATTTCTTGAGAAATTGATACATGGAATACATTATGAAAAGACATAGATGCAGAAAATGCAATCATATGAGTCACTGGAGCAATCGTCTCCAGGATTTCAAACATCCCACAATAGTGAGCTGCCAACTTTGAACAATTTCCCAATTTTAGGGAACTTTTGTTGGCTTTCACTTTCAAAAATACACGATCACCCACTTTAAATTCCCTGTGAGTTCTTCCCTTATCAACATAGATTTTCTGTCTGTCTTGGGAAGCCTTTAAATTTTGTTTTATTTTCATCATTTTCTCCTCCATTTCCCTGAGAAAATATGGCCCAACCACAGCTCTGTCTACAGGGTTATCCTAGCTTACTGGTGTGTTTCACTTTCTGCCATAAAGTGCCTCAAATGGGCTCATCTTTAGAGATGCTTGGTACCCATTGTTATAAGAAAATTCTACCAAGTGTAGGTAGTCTTCCCATTTTGATGGTTTATCCATCACATACATCCTCAACATATCTTCAATCACTTGATTCACCCTCTCTATTTGTCCATCTGATTCTGGATGATAAGTTGTACTAAAATTCAAATTTGTTCCAAATCCATTAAATAATCCTTTCCAAAATTTTGAAGTAAATTTTGGATCTTTGTCAGACACAATTGTCTTGGGTATGTCGTGTAATCTAGAAATATATTTCATATAAACATCAGAAATGTTGGTTTCCTTGTGAGTGAGCTTAACTGGAACAAAATTTGCATCTTTAGTAAGCTTATCCACCACTACCATGATAGAATCATGTTGCTTCTTTGTTCTAGGAATTTTGGTAATGAAATCCATTGTTACAACTTCCCATTTCTACTCAGGAATGGGTAATGGTTGTAGCAAACCAGCTGGGTGTCTATGCTCAGCCTTTACCTTTTGGCATTCCAAACATCTGGAAATAAAATCAACAACCTCTTTCTTCATGCTTGGCCAATAATATTGGCTCTTGACAGCTACAATAGTTTTATGATATCTTGGGTGCCCAACATAAGGCACATTATGCATTTCTCTCAATATCATATTTCTCAACTCTTTGTAATTTGGTACATAAATTCTACCCCTGTACATGAGAATTTCATCATTATCTAGCTTGTAATATTCAATTTTCTATTGCAAATTACCTTGTTGTAATTTTGCCACTAATTCCTTATGATTCAAATCTAATTTTGCAGCCTCTAAAATTATTTCTTTTAAATCTAATTGGTACATGCTAATGGTTGTAGCATGAAATTCATGCACTCTTTGCTGAGTGCATCGGCCACTTTGTTCTATTTTCCCTTGATATGCTTTATATCAAAATCATATTCACTTAGAAATTCTAACCATCTACTTTGCCTATTTTGGAAAGAAAGAGTTACTTTTTTTTTGAAGGAATATGATCTTTGAGATATTGCTGACAAAGTACATCCTTCATCGAGAGATACACAAGCATTGGAAGCTCATGCGAAGAAGCATAAAAAATACTAATGGTTAATCTTGGATGAAGTAAACGATAATTTGATTCCCCAATTATTTGAGAAGAAGACATCCAAGGAAATGTTTGATGCCTGGTAAGCTTATTCCATAGCGATAAATTGAATAGGAGTATGATATTGAGAAATAAACTCAGATCGATGCAGATGTATATATCTGGAAATATTACTATCTACTTCATGAGTATCACTCAGGTGTGTGATCAAATTGAAACTATTGGGGATAAAGTGAATGATATAGAACTTGTAAATGTGGCACAAAATGGTTTCCCAAAGTCTTGGGAACCATTTGCTAAGGGAGTTTTCACTTGGGAAAATATTATATATTGGCAAAGGCTTTGGGACTATTGTATCCAATAAGAGACTTGGGAGGAATATAAATATGAAAAATAATAATATGGATAAGAGAACCTAGTTCTAGTCAATCATGCCAGGAAGAGCAAAGGAAAAGGTTCCAAGGGTAATTGTGAGGGGGAGGTTGGTCAAGAAAGAAATACTTGAGTAAAATCAAGTTCTTCGCATGCAAAAAGTACGGTCACTATGAATCACAATGTCCAAAGAAGAAGAAGGGGAAAGGGGAGACGCAAACAACAACATAAACAAAGACACAACTAGATGAGTTTGAAAAAAAGTTTGAGAAGGATTTCTAATTGCTCTCCTGCCTCTCTACCAACACCAACACAAGGAGTGCTTGGTACTTTGACAATGGTGCTTCTCATCATATGACATAATCATAGGATATATTTCACAACCTAATAGAGAAGAACTCAGGGGCCCATGTGGATCTCGGTGATGATGCCAAGTATGCGGTGAAGGGGGAGGAAACTATATTGTTTCATATTGAGTCAGGTGGTTCATTGGAGGCCTAGGATGTTCTTTATGTACCAAAACTGAAGAATAATTTTCTCATAGTATTAATTTTGGAGGACAGAGGTTTTTCCATCATGTTCAAGAAAGGGAAAGTACTCATATGCCCAGAGGGAGCAATCCCCGACACAATAGTGAACATTGGGGTTAGAGAGGAAAACTTTTATAGGTTCCAAGAAAATCTTGTTTGTAGGTCAAAGGGGATACTGTATCTTATCCATTAATGTATGAATGGATAAATGTCAGTGGAAGAGGATGAGAATCAAAATCATAGGAGTCAACCTTCAGGTTCGGAGGAGGAGTTATCCCCTTCCAAATACGTTAGAAGACCGAGTTAGTATGAAATGACATTGAGGTATGCTCAAGAGTAGGTTGAGGATACTAGGAGCACATTCATGGAGAGTAGGCCTCCATAGAAGTTTCCATACTTCATGGTGCTAATTATTATCATCATCGATTCTGAGTCTTATAGTCTTCAGGAAGCAACAAACCAATAAATTTGGTGGGATTCCATGGGGTAGGATGATGTGCAGGATGTTGATCCCACCACATGGATGCCTTTCCCTTGAGTTGATAGATAGAAATTATACCTTATGCATGAGAAGAATAATTATGAAATTCAAAATAATTTCTCATGCCTATCAACCATGTTTCTGCATCTTCATCCTTCTTGTGCTCACCATCAAATGTAGGAGGTTTAATTTTGTTCATTTCTCCTTGTATCTCATCTACCCCATACCTCTTATTATTTCTGATGGGGGATGGACTTGATTTTTTGTGTGCTCTATTATGGAATGCTTCAAGGAGTGATGGTGATGCCCGCTAACACTTCTTTCTCTTTTTTTCTCATTAGGAGGCCCATGACTTCCTGATTTTCTTGAGCCACTCTCCTTGTCCAATTTAATTTCTATTCGGTTCAAGATTTCCAATAACTTCATGTTGAAGTCATCCTACTGCTCCTTAGCTCTCATAAGACTTTCATTATCATCTTTATGGCTTTGGAAATCCTTCTGCAAATTTTTAATGGTTCTACCATATTCATGTTTTCATCCCTTCCTTCTCCATGTCCATTGGAGTTTGTTCCTTCAATGCCTAAATGGACATCCATCCCTCTAATCTCATATTCCTAACTATAAGTCCCTTATGCCTATTCCATTAATCTGTACTCTAAGTTGATCCTGGTCTGATGTAATTGTTATTAACTCTGCAAAATGTGCAGACAAAAAAACTTTGTTAGGTTAACTGTTTCAACAATTTCATGAGAAATACGAACCATTTTGGTTCAATAGTATATATCACAATGATTTATTTTTATTTCCTGAAACATTGAATGTAAAAATAAATTTTGTGGGTGTATATTTAGATTCAACTATCCAAGGCCTTTCCAACACTTACTCCCATGCTCAATTCCGAGTCTTGAGCAGAAAGTTAGGGCTATTCGAAATTTTCCCATTAATTTTTCTGTTGTTCGTTTTTTCAACTTGGCGCAACTCTGTGTTGTAATTACGCATTTTTGCACCTATTCCTTTGGAATTTTCATAGGATATCAATTGTGTTTCCTCATATACATGTTATGGAAACTCTGTCTAAGTTTCAACTCTTTTTGGTTCTTGGTTGGTACAGCCTGCTGAAGTTCTAGGCCAAAATACCATATTGTAACTGATATGCTACAAGTTCCTTATTTTCCATATTAAATTATTTAACATGCCCATAAATTTAATTCAACTCTTGGAATTTCTTCTATGGATCAGTAGCTTTCCATTGAATACTCCTGCGCCTTGATCTGATTCCGGAGTAGAAAGTTATGGCTCTTTGAAGTTAGTGGGGTCTTACAATTTACCCTTCAATGTTTGTGTTGTAACTTTCTCATAAAATCTTTGTTTGACAAACAGTTTACACCATTAGAAATCTCTCTCCAAGCTCTTTTATTTGATCTATAGAGATAATGTGTACCTTTGGTACACCTCTGTCTCATGGTTTTTGAGTTGTTAAAAACACTCTTAAGGGCCTCAAAAACATGCTGCAAAAAGATGACGTTCAAATGGTATAAAATGTCACAAAAAATCAATGGTTTTCTGCTATTGTTCACCCTTCAAAGGACTTCACGCACACAAATTTTAATATTTGCACCCACATTTACCATTTTCATCAACAACACAAGGTAAATGGTGCTTCATGCACTTTGATACCGTTGTGTATCACTTCTCTATCGCGCCAATAACTTGCGCGCACTACTTTTATGTCGCGCACCAATACCCACCGCACACAGTTTTTGGAACCATGCGCTGATATTCCATATGCATTTCACTCGATGCACTGTGCCATGCCAAAGTTTAGTATGCCCCCACCGCACACCCATACTCTGCGTGCACCACTAACTAAATGGTCATGCGACAACATATACCCATATTACACCCCCACCACACGTGTCATTATTATGTGTATGCACACCATGCAATGCTAAATTTATTGTGCGGTCCTATACACCAACATTTTTCTGTGCGACGCCGCTATTTAGCGCGCACACCCGCACACCAACATTTTTTTCTCCCGACACCAAAATTTAGCGCGCACACCAGCATGCTAATATCTTATCGCACAGTGCCGAATTTTAACTATCACGAGCTTTTAACTGCGCATAATACATTTATAGAGTGCCCACCTGTGCACATTCATTTTTATGTGCATCCATTCGTCATGAATTCTGTTGTAGAAATTGGGGATTTTGCTTAACGTTTTTCCCCAATTTACCATATACATTCTGCAACCATGAAATTCGTTCAATTTCACCCCAATAACACAAGTTCAACCTATGCAACAACAAATCGTTGTAAGTTGACATTTCTAGAACGAATTTACCCACAATCAAGTCACGAATTGAGAATTTTAATTACTAATTTCGTTCCAATTGTTATGGCTTCTCTGTAACTTCAAATTCGACCTATTCAATATCTGAATTTGCTAGAACATATATTAAATCGAGAATATCTCATCACTTCGATGAATTTCTCCATTTTCTCATGAATTTAACAACAGAAATTGGGGCTTTTCCCCAATTCTACCCAGTTGTTGTTACATTTTACCGTGGACGGTCTACAATATGAAATTTGGCCACTTCAAAATCAATTCTCTGTGAAATTTCGCTTCAAATCAGCTTGTTTGGCCCATCCAGGCTCAATGTTGAAAACTGAAGCTCTGATACCATATTGAAATGTCCCCGACCATCCATGTCAGGCCACACTACACTAGAGACCTCTTATTGTTATCTCTGTGGAACATACTGTAACATACCAAGAATCGAACTGAGCTATAACACATAAATTTTTTGAACTGCATGCAATTAAAATATATACACACAAAACGCTTACGGAAATATATAAACATAACAAAAAATTACTTTATGTAAATGCATGAATTCATACTGAAATAACATTAAACATAGAAATGAAACATACACAGGAAATACCCATAAACATATAGACAGTTATAATCATGCATAGGATAAACCCATAAAAATAAACACATAAATAGCAATGCAGCATTGTAAATTTATCACACAATTGGCACTTATCTTAGTAAGAATTTCACCAACTGCATACAGACCTTCCACGAACCTCCCATCCTTAGACCAAACTGTACATCACTCTCAACAGTGAGTCACCCCCGAGTTGGGACTAAGATCCACCCAGGTAAAGGGATTCCTAACCAGGCTAAAGGCTCATAGACAACAAGAAAGACTTTGTCTTAGGTCCCAACACAAACTAACAAACTATAGTCCCTCATTCCCCACATGCTTGTCCCACCCAGGAAGTGTGCCCCTTCTCTGCTCAACAGTTCTTCGGCTACCCCACTTCCTTTCCGGGCTTCAATAATAGGTCGGACAAGAAGTCTTAGAGCACTGTAACTACAGTTTAGCACCTACAGGAAATCAATTCCCAACAATTCTCTCACCCAAAGAATTGATCACGGGCCTGACAACCCACCTATTTAATATCCCACAGGCCTAACAACTCGCTTCTTTAGTCCAACTCCCTAGATAACCAAGTACACCAACACAAAATGGCTATGGATACATGTTCAGGTATATTCATGAAGGTACAAAAGATAGCTGAATGGTTGTATGCATGCTCATGGATGATTGACTGGATGACTGAATGATGGAAGGAATGATGGGAAGAATGATGGAAAAGATGATATGAAATGAAATAAGTCCCAACAATATGTATGCATGTCCCCAACTTGACACTTGTCATGTTGGGAGTTACTTTGGCTCACTTGTACCCAACTTTAGAACTTAGGATAAAATAATTATCCATAATTTATAATTTGAGAAATATTAATATAATATTCCTTTTTGGCTTAAGCTCCCTAGATTAGCCCTTTTCCTTAAATTTTAGGCCCCTCCCTTTCCCTAACCAGTGGAGTTTAGTCCCCTATCTCTTTTATCGTGGTCGGTCTGCGTGCAACGATGAATTTTATATTAATTATGAGATATATACAAAAGCAGGTGCACTGGCCTTTAACATCTAGGCTCTCCAGCCTAATCAAAACATAAGCATCCTAGCTTATAATAATTGGCTCTCCAGCCTATAAAACATAGCATATACACAAGGGCTTGTTGGCCTCAATATCGCGTGCACTTATGATGTTGCGCGCAGTATCCTAGAATGTGTACACTTCATCATTTTACCACGCAGTACATGTGCGCACTATGCCATGAAATGTGCATACAAAAATGATATCAAACAACTCACCAACTTAAGTACAATTGCATTTACATTTACAATTGGGTTCGGCTTGGGGATATTACAGTACAACTGACACAGGGACTGAAAACACATATGGTCAACATGAAATAATATGGTTGACTTAGGTTTAGATCCCCTTGAACATATGGCACAACATAATGATGACCTGGAAGTAAGAGTCAAGAGCACCATTGATATAATGCAACAATGCATGAGGCATTGAAGCACTCTCCATAATGACTAGAAGAGTAACTAGTCGAAGGAGTATATGTGACTCATATGAATGGTATACAACTCCTAGGAAAGATATAACCCAACTGTAAGACAATTATGCAAACAAGTTCCATGTTCAAGGGTGACATGGCTGACACTACCACTGTTATAGATATAGATCAATGGTCAAACACACTTCCCCCACTGTTTTTTTTTTAGTTTCTCTGTCATGGTTTAACAAGAGCGAAAGAGAGATACAATTGTGGTCAATAATGTATTTTGACTTCTATTGTTATCAGCCCAAATTATATTTGAAAGGATACTTGTGAATTGTTTTTTATCATCCCCACACCAATACTCACATAAGTGCTCTAGGAATCACTGAAAAAGGGTATACTAGAACATGTATACATCATAAGGTCTAGGTACAAAATTCAAGTTGATCGATTGTGATGATATTTCCTTGTTGAGGAAAACGAAGGACATTAAATACTGATGAGACCCAAAAAAACTAATTCATCTCACATAACTAAGTACACCCAGATACAAAATTATATTCCAGAGGAGCATCGACCACCTCCACTTAAACGGAGACAGTATTACAACTTAAATCAATGGGAAATGGAACAATAATACCATAAGTCTTAAACATATGTCTATAAAAGGAATTCAACATGATGTTATATGGATCAAGATTTGGAGAGCCAGGGGATTTCCATCTGGCAATGGACATGATGCATGTAGAGGCATCTTCACCAAAATTTCTTTGTAATATTTTTCTCCCACTTACTATCACTTGGATTTGAAAATAAATCTAGTGGGAAATATTATTACGAGTGTGATCCAAGTGAAATTAAATAAAACTAGACTCTAAGGGATCAATCCCACTTATGGCAGAAAACAAGTATTTCTACTACCTGGTGAAACTATGGATGACTTCCAAATAAAACATGGCAAGGATGATTTTAAGGATGGAAAATTATTTTAAACTATAGAAACCTTGGCAAATATTACTAATCCTTCATATGTCAACTATAAATGTTTGGCGATATTTTTTAAAAATATTCAAATTTCTAAGTATTTTATATAGTTTTTATAAAATTTTGGTGATTTTTAAGGTAAAATAATTTTATCTTATATAATTTGGGTGAATCATTTTTAAAATAACGAATCTCGTTTTTGGAAAAACCATGGAAAATTAGCCCATGAGTGAAATTTGGCCCCTAAAATCATCCCTAAAACATGGCACATGGTGTTTGGGTCAAGTTTTCCACAATATTGTAGTTGTGGGTGGCCCATTTATTTGGATTATGAGTCATGTGTCAAAAAAAACCCTTTGGTGTGTGAAAAAATGTGTCAAAGGATGGATTCTATATATAGAGAGGGCCACTGATATGGGAAGAGGGGACTTGATCCTGATTCACAGGACCAACCTCAGGGTTATCATAGTTTCATGGTTGATTTTATAAAGAAATGGTATGGTCAGACATGAGGATATTGGTGGTCAAGAACGACCCCTAAAATTGAGGAGTACTTGTCATTCCTCATTGCAGAGGGATAGGATTTGACATAACCATTTGTTGTGGCTAGGGGTAAATGGATGAGTCAGGAGAGAAGGTTGTTGGGGAGCCTTATATTGGGAAATGTAGCGTTGAATATCATCCATATTGGAACACTAGTGAGTAGGATGGTCTTCCCCACAAATATTGTAGGGAAACCTATTATTCTTTTTCTCTTTCATGCTTCCCCAGGTAGTTTTTTTGGCTTGATGGGCTCTGCATTGATTATTATAAATTTTGTTGATCTTCTTCTTCTTCCCCCCATGTTACTGAAGATTCTTTGGTTGTGTGTATTTAATTGAATTCACCTCAAAGGGTTGAACATGAACTTGAGTAGTTTGGGTGTTGGGCATAGTAGCTAGTGGGTTTGATCAAATATGCATGTGACCCAACTGTTCAACTAACTATCCCACATATGAACTGGAAACAAAACCAACCACACCATTGATATGGGGTCCTATGTTTATCCTATGAGGATCCATTAAATATGGCCTCAGAGCATGCAGGATGATATCATCTAATGTTTCAAACTGAGAGTACATCATATATAAATGATCGTAACTTGATACATATTACTCCTCTGAATCCACCCCTTCCATAGCAACATCCTTGGCGATAGGTGGCAAGAGGGAATTGGTAAAACCACTCAATGAGGAGTTGTTAAATAATTTTGTCTTATATCATTCTATGTCTTTGTCTCCACTCATGCATGTGATAAAAACTATGAGTGGATTTATCTTTACGTGCATATGTCAACAACTCTATCCTAGTATCGTACCTAATGGCCAATTGAAAGTGCATCAAAAAAACCATCGCCAAGTTATTGAAGCTGGAAAAGGAAGCTCCCTTAAATTCTGTATACCATTTTCGACACCTCCATTCAAGGATGTTTGGAAAAGATGTAGTCTAACACTATTGTCAATCTAACAGTTGGATGAACACCATAAATTATAAGTCATGATATGTGTGGATGGGTCTTCTCCTCACTTTCTGTAAAAACTTCAACATGGTGGGTAGTGGACAATGGGGTTATTTATCAAACACAACAAATTGGGAAATTCTAATGTCACCAAGAAAGGAAACGACGTGTTGGAAAATGAATATTAGGTATATTATGAAGCATCCTGTGACCTGGATGGGCCACGAGGCCTCCCCATGTTTGTGTTTTAGAAAGGATTCAATGTTATAAAAGTGTTACTTCCCCAAGGGATGGAATAAATCCAAGGAGCATGAATGCTCCCAGGATGCTACATGCCCCAGGAGGATTTCCTCTAAGGATAAAGGAATCCTAGAAACATTACTACTTCCAGGATAGTACATGCCCCCAAAAGGATCACCCACGAGAGAATATATGGATGTCTAAGGAATACTAATTCCTTGACCATAATTGTCCCTAGAAAAATAATTTTCATAACAAAAAGTGTGTATAAAAAAATAACCACCCCATTGAGCATAAGTTCCCCTAGAGGGAGTGCCCCTAGGAATAGCAGTATGACTAGAAATTACACTACTCCCTAGACCATAAGTTCCCCTAGGAACATAGGTAAATGTAGAAGGAATAGAGCTTCCAGGAATTAGTGTGTTATTCCATAAGATATTAAATCCTCTAGAAAAATTGCTTCCCATCTAATTACTAGGATCATCCCAAAACCCACTAGATACATTCCAACAGAAAGGAAAAGTAACATTTAGCATTATCAAGATTCCTATAGGGATACTAGAGGTGGAATAAGTTCCACTTTCATCATTGAAAACAAGGCTAGAAACCTCACTAGATGGATATCCATATGTGTCCATCACAATAGATGGTATGGGAGTGTTAATGCTAGGTATGCTCATGGAAGGAAAGGAAGACACATATGACATCCCCCAAATGGAGACACCTAGTGAAATGGGAATACATGGTGTAGGTCCAATGAAATTAAGGGAAATAAAGGAGGACATCAATCAGGTTCCATCTATAACACTAGTCAATGGGATTTAAGGCATAGCCACACTGGATGAAACACTTCAGCCCGCCGTGGTGTTAGGATAAATAAACAAAGAAAAATGCTCACTAAATAGATCCCTAACTTGGAAAAGTATGGGGTGATTAGGAACATTCAAAGGAGGTTTAAAATGGGGTGGAGGACTTTCATAGACCACTTCAACTTTGAAAGTCTCACTCTCCTCAGACCTTTTGTCTGACTCTTTAAACTCTTGGTCACCTATCGCTCATCGCTTAAGAGGTGGTTGTTCCTACGTTATAGGAACAAGTATTCATTGTTGATGGGACCAATGAAGAAGTTTTTCAACCATGGTGAACAAAATGTTTGACAACCAAAATAATAGTTAATCCTATGACTGATGCAGACTTGGAACCAAAGAGAACATCCCTAAAAAATCTAGGCTATCAATAATCAATACCAATGGATGAAGGGACCTCCTGAAAACCAACCCTTTATGGATGTCAAGTCGACAAAATATTGGCCAATGAATGTGTGAGGAAAGACTATGATAACCCACACATAATAAACCTAACTAGTGCAAGTACCCTTTATTAAGGTCGACACCTTTCGAGGGAATTTAAATAGGGATTGAACATATGCCTTGGGTACCACAGGCACTTCCCACTCCCAATCACCTATGTAGCTACCAAGGAAAGGTCAATATGGTTACTATCTCACAATCAGTGACCAAGAGAATAGTTGAAGGTCTGACCACACATATGGGTAGGGAAACTAATATGGAAGCCTTGAAATCACTAGCTCATCAAGAGGTGTGGGAACTTATGAATCCCTCATGCACGAGGTAGTCGAATATTCTATCAAACACCAAGACAAGCATAGATGGGATAACACTCTACTTTCCCCAATGCAACCTCAAGATTGACTTTTGTGTTAGAGTATATTCCCAACACACATGTTGTGGTTATGGATTTGAACTCTCTTTAGTGACTTCTAGGTTGAGTTTAGGTGGCCTTGGAGAATTTAGTCCCCAACCCTACATGAAGGTCCTAAATCCTATCTATATTTGTTTTCTATCAACAAAAATATTCTAATTTATTTTAAATTAAGATTTTGTTTTCTTATGATTGTTGATTAGGAAAGGTAATGAATGAAACTTTAATGATGTTTTTAAATCTTTACCAATCTAAAGAAGATAAAATATTCTTGCAAAATATGTAACTTTCACTAACAATGAACTCTAACTAAATAAGGGAAGAGAAACTTTTCCTTTTCAATTTTCAAAATCATCAAGAGAACCTCAAAATTATGAAAAAACCATGCAAGTAAACTAAATAAATAAACAAGATCCTTCAATGCAAAACACACCAATGCAATCTCTTTTCAAAGCACCCAAAAGCTTAACCCTAGTTTTTTTTTTTTTTTTTTTTTTTTCAAATGCATTTTTCTTCTAATCTAATAAAATAAACATGTATATAAAATAAAATAAAACAATCAAATGGATGTGTGATATTGGTAGTGATTCCCCCCGACACACTCTAATGTCTACATAGGATCAAAAAACCCAAAACTTAAGAGAAAGACATAGAAATGGAACATTGTTATACAAACACAAACTAGATGCAAAGGGGAGAAAGACACACTACCAAATATAAAATGATCTATTCGGTATGCTTCACAAATCACCACTTAGTAGGTAGCTCACACACTCAAGCAAGAAAACCCAACCAAAACACTCAAGACACATCAAACTCACTTCAATCTCAAACAACAAAGAAGAGGATTAAATAGCTAAGTGATGTACGATCTGAAACCTCTAACATGCTTATAATACTAGGCAAAGTTCATATTTGATCAAGGAAAATCAAACAAAATTAAAAAAAAATCACTTGTAGGGGTAGTCGTGGTCTAACATGTATTTATCTAGAGACCATCTCTAGGTAGTTACAGCCCAACAATTATGCAACTCATGATCGATCGATTTGGTTTGAACTATTCAATTGCAAGCATCTGCAAAATTGGGAAAAGGACCCATATATGGCCCAGGTATGATAGATATAGTATCTCAACGAATGATAAGGAAGACTACTAGGCTATAAAAGTAGGTTTCAAGGGTAAAGAAACAAGGGAAATAAAATAAGGAAGAATCAAAGATCCTTCCCCGGTGGAGTCTCCAATTGTATTGATGGATAAGTATCTATTATGGATAAGAAAGACCTCCCTTGGATCCACCCTTGATACATGACAAACACCAAGATACAAAACTACACAATTTTGCCTAGATATACTAAATTCATTTCTATTTAAGCAAGAAGACAGAATGGCATAACTTTGAAACGACGATTGTCCTTACTTATCCTAGCTATTGCAGCTTCGAAGATCTAGTTTCATCTCTTGAAACCTACTTCCTACACACAAGTGAAAATAAATGCTAATCCTCAAACCTTCTTAATCTTTAATAAATATCATATCTACCCTATATCTAATATTATCTACTCAAGGAAGGAGAAAATATAACACAAGAAAGTATTGAACATTGAATACATAAACATTGGAAGGGGAAAAGAATATAGATATATATGAATAAATAAGAGAGTGAATACACCAACATGTCATAGCTTGAGTCATGATTCACTCCTAATAAGATCCTTGTTCTTTCTCCTCCCTATCCCTCACACAAGAAAGGCTAACGTTATATGAAGACTGATTTCTCATGGAATAGCTCCTATGAAAATCCAACAAAATGTACCTGTAAATGATCCTTCCTCCTATTTCCCATGGAATTCCTTCCTTATATAGATTGGTCAAGGAGGCTAGGAGAGGATTACATATCTCTAGAAATTACTGAAATTGACTCTATTAAGAGTTCCCAATCTCATATCATGATATAAAAAACTCAACTAATGCTAATATCCTTGGAGATCACCAAATCTAGAAGGTACATGGGAAATCGTGGGATGGAAGTAATGTATCTAGTGACCAGTTATGGGATATCTTTGGGATCAATATCATCGTTTCATGCTATGTCAAATACCTGGGGCATGACCTCTCTAAAATATCACTAAAATATAGGGTAGAAGAGTGTGTCTCGGCATGATGCATCAATGGATCCTTCATGAGTCCCTATGGTGGAAAACAATGTTATAACAGTCTAATAGTTTGGCCTCTCTAAAAAATAAATGGAACCAAAACTAGACCTTGAAAAATGTAGGGTCCTAAAAAAAAGGAAACAAATATAGTAGCAAGTCAACTTGTATATCATATTAATAGTAGAAAGAAAATATAGATAGTATGGATATAGAATATAGACACAACTATCCTATGACAATGAATCTAATATAATACAAGGATCCATTTCAATCCCAAAGGTATCAAATACACCTATAAACCTAATACATGTCGATGTTTGTAGATTTAGATGGGTACTTCCTCATAGGTCTAAGTGTTTAGACATTTGGAAGTCGTTCAAAGCCTTCTACCTTAGTAATTTACTTTAATTTAAGGAATTATTAAAGTAAAGTGATTTTAATAATTAGTTGAGTTTAATTTTGTGAAATAATAAAGTTATTAGCATTAGTGATTTTATTCATAGCCATTGATCTCAAGTCAGGTGAGATTTAATCTCAACCGTCAATCACTTTGGATATTAGGGTTAGATCGTATCTCAATATTATAAAATCAAGGATAGGGTAAAGAAGGAGACACTTCTATGATCATATCATAGATACAAAGCATATTAGGATTTTTTCTCAAGAGGATATTGGATAAGTGGAGAAGGAATTTCATCTAGAGATAAGTATAGGTTAGGTTGAAGAGAGAACATGGGTAACCATAAGAAAATCTTTCATATTAGAGACACATCAGTAGAGTGGAGTTGTACACACTTCATATGTTAGTCAGGGTGCATATGTAAATGGACTATAGTACAGGAAAACATGTATGTACACGGGTGACATTAAAGACAAAGATGTACAATTATGGAAAAGATAAAGTACAAGGAATACAACCACAATGACGTTTCTATGGTTTGTATGTGTTGTATATAGTTTTTTGTATTTCTTAGAGGAACATTTTCGCAGTAAGGGAGCCCTTGTAATATTTGATATTATTCTAATGATAAGTTGAATTGAAGGAAAAATTATCTTTGTGTATCATGTATGAGATTTGGTTTCTAGTATTTCTTCTATTTTTTATTTCAATTAATTATTCCAACGAGTGTATTTTTTTTTGTGAGCTACTAATTTGATTTACAATAACGAAATGACTAGTAAACAATTTACCTAGGCATCGAGATTAGAAAGTTAACATGGTATCAAAGAGTGATCAATTTAACATAGCATCATAGTTCTCACTCTAAGAGGGAGGCCAATTTCAAGGTACACAACATTTTATAGCAGCATATCTATTAGATCTAAAATCCAACAAGTTGTAATAGTGGTTGTTTAAAGGACCAAACACATATCCAAAACAGGTTGCAGCAGATCTGTGAAATCTTCAAGGAGATCATTACATCTATAAACCATGAGTTAAATTCTTGTGGGTGATTGAAGGAATAAGCACATGATAGTTGATATTAATAAGATCTTATAAATGGAAGCAACAAGTCTTATATTCGAAGATAGATTGTATGAATCATCCAACTTCCTATTTTGGAAAGAAAGAGTTACTTTTTTTTTGAAGGAATATGATCTTTGAGATATTGCTGACAAAGTACATCCTTCATCGAGAGATACACAAGCATTGGAAGCTCATGTGAAGAAGCATAAAAAATACTAATGGTTAATCTTGGATGAATTAAAGAATAATTTGATTCCCCAATTATTTGAGAAGAAGACATCCAAGGAAATGTTTGAGCCCGGTAAGCTTATTCCATAGCGATAAATTGAATAGGAGGATGATATTGAGAAATAAACTCAGATCGATGCAGATGTATACATCTGGAAATATTACTATCTACTTCATGAGTATCACTCAAGTGTGTGATCAAATTGAAACTATTGGCGATAAACTGAATGATATAGAACTTGTAAATGTGGACCAAAATGGTTTCCCAAAGTCTTGGGAACTATTTGTTAAGGGAGTTTTCACTTGGGAAAATATTCTATATTGGCAAAGGCTTTGGGACTATTGTATCCAAGAAGAGACTTGGGAGGAATATAAATATGAAAAATAATAATATGGATAAGAGAACCTAGTTCTAGTCAATCATGCTAGGAAGAGCAAAGGAAAAGGTTCCAAGGGTAATTGTGAGGGGGAGGCTGGTCGAGGAAGAAATACTTGAGTAAAATCAAGTTCTTTGCATGCCAAAGGTACTGTCACTATGAATCACAATGTCCAAAGAATAAGAAGGGCAAAGGGGAGACACAAACAACAACATAAACAAAGACACAACTAGATGAGTTTGAAAAAAAGTTTGAGAAGGATTTCTAATTGCTCTGCTGCCTCTCTACCAACACCAACACAAGGAGTGCTTGGTACTTTGACAATGGTGCTTCTCATCATATGACATAATCATAGGATATATTTCACAACCTAATAGAGAAGAACTCAGGGGCCCATGTGGATCTCGGTGATGATGCCAAGTATGCGGTGAAGGGGGAGGAAACTATATTGTTTCATATTGAGTCAGGTGGTTCATTGGAGGCCTAGGATGTTCTTTATGTACCAAAACTAAAGAATAATTTTCTCACAGTATTAATTTTGGAGGAAAGAGGGTTTTCCATCATGTTCAAAAAAGGGAAAGTACTCATATGCCCAGAGGGAGCAATCCCCAACACAATAGTGAACATTGGGGTTAGAGAGGGAAACTTTTATAGGTTCCAAGAAAATATTGTTTGTAGGTCAAAGGGGATACTGTATCTTATCCATTAATGTATGAATGGAGAAATGTCAGTGGAAGAGGACGAGAATCAGAATCAGAGGAGTCAACCTTCAGGTTGGGAGGAGGAGTTATCCCCTTCCAACTATGTTAGAAAACCCAGTTAGTATGAAATGACATTGAGGTATGCTCAAGAGTAGGTCGAGGATACTAGGAGCACATTCATGGAGAGTAGGCCTCCATAGAAGTTTCCATACTTCATGGTGCTAATTATTATCATCATAGATTCTGAGTCTTATAGTCTTTAGGAAGAAACAAACCAATAAATTTGGTGGGATTCCATGGGGTAGGATGATGTGCAGGATGTTGTGCTAGGATCGGAGGGAAAACCAATTCCAAGTTGATCTTGGAGAAGCACATTCCTCTCTAAGAGGGAGTGTTGATGTTTGTAGAATTGGACATGTACTTCCACATAGGTCTAAGTGTCTAGATGTGTGGAACTTGTCAAAATACTTATACCTTAGTAATTTAATTTAATTTAATTTAAGGAATTATTAAAGTA
>JASDQU010713994.1:1675-21514 GCA_032191745.1 Picea mariana | reverse complement strand
AGAATTAGTGAATTAAATATTATCTATCGATCTCAATCAAGGTGAGATTTAATCTCAATTGTCAATCACTTTGGATATTAGGGTTAGGTCATAACTCAATATTATAAAAGAAAGGCTAAGGTAAAGGAGGAGACACTTCTCTGATCATATCATATAGATAGAGTAGATAAGGAAATTTTCTCAAGGAGATATTAGATAGGTGGAGAAGGACTTTCATCTAGATATTAGTATTGGTCAGGGAGAAGAGAGAATAGGGGAAACCACAATAAATATATGATAGATCACAGCCATAAAAACATAGTTGATATTTACACACTTCAAAACTCAATTAGGGTACTTATGTACATGGGATATATTGTAGTAAAGTGCATATGTACATGGGTGAAATTAAGGATAGACATGTACAAGTATAGAAAAGTGAAAGCATAAGGATATAAAAACATAAAGGAGTTCCAAGGGTTTGCAGGTGTTGTATATATTTTTCTATATTTCTCAGTGGGCCATTTTCCCAGTAAGGCAGCCCTTGTAATCTTTGATAGTATTCTAATGATAAGTTGATTTAAAGGGGAAAATATATTTTTGTATCATGTATGAGATTTGGTTTCTAGTATTGCTTCCACTATTTATTTCAATTAATTATTCCAACCACAATATTTTGTTTTGTCAGCTGCTAATTTGATTTACAATAAGGAAATCACTAGCAAATAATTTATCTAGGTGATGATATTAAAAAGCTAACATGGTATTGAAGCATGGACAATTTAACATGGTATCAGAGCTCTCACTCTAAGAGGGAGGCCAATTTCAGGGTACACAAAATTTTACGGTAGCAGATCTATTATATATAAAATCCAACATGTTGCAACAATGGGTTTTTAAATGACCAAACAAAGATCCACAACAATTTGCAGAATATTTGTCAAACGTTCAAGGAGATACATGCATATCTACAAACCATAAATGAAATTATTGTGGGTGATTGAAGGAATAAGAACACAATATTTGATTTTTATAATATATTAGAAATGACAACAACAAGTATTAGATTCGAAGATAGATTGGATGGAGCATCCAACTTCCTATCATGGAAATAAAGAGTTACTTTTTTTTTAAGGAGTATTATCTTTGGGATATTGTTGACAAATTAGTTCCTTCACTGAGAGATCCAAAAGCATTGGAATCTCACAAGAATATTCATATCAAATCCCAATGGGTAATATGGGATGAAATAAAGGATCATTTAATTCCTCACTTATCTGAGAAGAAATGACCAAGGAAATGTTTGATGCATGGTAAGCGTATTCTAGAGAAATAACTTGAACATGAGGATGATATTGAGAAATAAAATCAGATCATTGTAGATGTCTAGATCCAATAATATTACCAGCTACTTCATTATGATCACTTGGTTTTGTAATCAACTTGAAGCTATTGCGAAGAAAGTGAATGATGTAGAACTTGTAAATGTCACACTGAATGGTTTCCCAAAGTATTGGAAACCATTTGTTAAGGAAGTTTTTTCTCAGAAAAAACTTAGATATTGGTAGAGGATTTTCAACTATTGTATCTAGGAATATAATTTGGAGGATTCTAAATCTGACAAATAATATGGAGAAGAGAACTTAGGTCTAGTCAATCAAGCCAAGAAGATAAAAGGAAAAGGTTCCAAGGGTAATAGTGACGTGTAAACCTCATAGCCAAGAAAGTATGTCTTGAGTAAAATAATGTGATTTTCATTCCATGAGTATTGTCACTATGCATCACAATGTCTAGAGAAGAATAATGGGCAAGGGAATATGCAAAAAACAACATCAACAAAGACACGACTAGATGAGTTTGCAACAAATTTTGAGAAGGATTTCTCATTTCTCTCCTACCTCTCTATTATCACTAACACAAGGACTGCATGGTACTTGGACAACGGTGCATCTCATCATATGATATAATCACGAGAGTTATTTTGTATTCTAATAGAGAAGGACTCAAGGACCCATGTGGACATTGGTGATGATGCCAAGTATGCAATGAAGGGGGAGGGAACTATCTTGTTTCATCTTGATTCAGGTGGTTTGTTGGAGGCTTAGGATGTGCTTTATGTACCAAAAACTAAGAAGAATTTTCTCATAGTATTATTTTTGGAGGATAATGATTTTTCTGTCATTCTTAATAAAGGGAAAGTACTCATATGTCCATAGGAATCTATCATTGGAACAACCTGGAACATTGGGGTTAGTGAGGGAAATTTATATAGGTTGTAGGGAAATCCTATTTGTAGGTCCAAGGGGATCTTGGATCTTATCCATTCATATGTGAATGTACTGATTTTAGTGGAAAAGTAAGAGGAGAAGACAATTATGAAGGGAGAACAATGTTCAAAGACTTCCATTTCAGGGAGTCAACCTTCACGTGGGGAGGAGTTGGCCCCTTCCAATTTTGTTATAAGACCCAATTGGTATGAAAAGACATTTAGGGATGCTCAGGAGTAGGTTGGGGCTCCTGTGAGAACATTCAGGGAGAGAATGCCTCAAAGAAGTTTCCAAATATGGTGGTGCTAATGAGTGCCATCATTGATTCTGATTCTTTTAGTATTTAGGAAGCAACAAACCAACATATTTGGAGGGATTCCATGGGACATGATGATGTGCAAGATATTGTGCCAGGATCGGAGGGAAAACTAGTTCCATGTGGCTCTTCAAGAAGTATCTTCCTCGCTAAGAAGGAGTGTTGATGTTTGTAGCATTGGAAAAGTACTTTCACACAGGTCTAAGTGTCTAGACATGTGGAAGTTGTCTAAAGCATTATACCTTACTAATTTAAGTTAATTTAAGGAATTATTAAAGTAAATGTTTTCTTAATAATTAGTTGAGTTTACTTTAATTAAATGATAAAGTCATTAGCATTAGTGAATTAAATCTTATCCACTAATCACAAGTGAGGTGAGATTTAATGTCAATTGTCAATCACTTTGGAG
The DNA here is from genome assembly GCA_032191745.1 of Picea mariana. NCBI lineage: Eukaryota > Viridiplantae > Streptophyta > Pinopsida > Pinales > Pinaceae > Picea > Picea mariana. The sequence goes on along the minus strand of JASDQU010713994.1, from coordinate 18,543 downwards.
ATTAGGGTTAGTCCATAACTCAATATTATAAAACCAAGGCTTGGGTGAATGGGGATACACTTTCATGATCATATCATAGAGACATAGAAAATAAGTACTTTTTCTCAAGGAGATCTGAGATAGGAGGATAAGTAATTTCATCCAGAGATCAACACAAGTTAGGGAGAAGAGAGAAAAATGGCAACCATAAGAAGATATTGTATATCAAATCCACACCAACAAAGCAGAGTTGTACGCATAAGTACAAGTCATTTAGGGTGTGTATGTATGTGGGATATAGTGTAGTAAAACCCATATGTACACATGTGATAGTGAGGAAATGCACATAAAAATATGAAAATGTAAAAGTACAAGGTTGTACAACCATAGAGGAGTTTCTAGGGTTTGTAGGTGTTGTCGATAGTTTTTTTTATTTCTCAGTGGGCCATTTTATGGGTAAGGGAGCCCTTGTAAGCTTTGATATTATTCTAATGATAGGTTGATTTGAAGGGAAAAACATCTTTGTATGTGTATGAGATTTGGTTTCCATTATTTCTTTCGTTATTTATTTTAGTTAAATATTCCAACAAGTTTATTTTTCTTTGTTAGCTACTAATTTGATTTACAACAAGGAAATCACTAGTAAACAATTTACCTAGGTGACGAGATTAGAAAGTTAACAATACAAGCATCAATTTATACAATACATGGGATGCAACAAAATACTTCAAGATATAAAAATCTACAATTTGGTTACGTTGGACATGAAATGAAAAACAAAAGATACAAAGAAATGCATATAGAAATAAATGTTAAAGATAAGGAAATGAATTATTGGAAAGGATGGCTAATGGGACTAGAGAAAATATCATGATACATCTTTGTTGAATTTGAATTCCAAGAAGCAGCTATGAGGAGGAGGAAATTTGATTAATATTGGAGGAACACTCTAAAAGGATCCACTCAAAAAGAGCAACAAAAATGGTGTGATAGGTAGTGAGGACATTGCACAACAAATGGATAGAATAGGTGGCTACACTTTACAGTAAAATGTAAGTTTGTAGGTATATAAAGAACAACCAATAAGATATAGGGAAAAAATGAAATGTACATCGACACAACTTGAGAGGGAAATTTATGAATTATTGGAGCTGAGTAAGAGTGACATAACTTGAATTATATATCTATAAGAAATAATATTTTGTGTTAACTAGAATAATAATGGAAGAAATTATTTATACACAAAAAATGTTGAGTCTCTAGTTAGAGATAAATGAATGGATATGGAATATTAATGTATAAATTGTACTAAACGTTTATGCATTCATTCTATAGTAATCCCCACCTACCTAACATCTTTGAGACACACTTTAGGTGAGATATTTCATGATTCATGGATGAAGAATGTTCGTGCTAGAGTTCAATGATCTTTTTTGGACACCTATGTGGAACCTAGTATTCTAGATCGAGCCGACATGTAGTTTTGTTATTGGATCCAAATTAAATGATTTATAGACAAGAGGCCTAGTTTTTTGGATGGAGTGTGAACAAGTTCAAGGAGACATTATAATATGTAGAGGCTTATGAGATATTTTGGGTAGAGTTTGTAGTAATTCTATATGAATGATTCCATAGAATCATGAATCTCCGTAATATATTTAGGGAGATGAATCATGAATATCCATAATATAATATGACATGTTACTCTTGGCCTTTGAATTCAGTCTAGCAGTGACATGTGCAGTCAATGAGTCTCGCAGCCAATGAGTTTCGCAACACTTTTATCCCACCCAACAATGGTCCTCTTGATTCTATTGTTACACCTTTCTCTCTAGTTCCTTCAACGTGGTGAGTGTCTTGTCCTAGGCTCATCTCGCACCTTCAAAACACTCATAACAAGATGGTTCATATTCCCATGTGAGCGCCTTACTCTAGGCTCTTCCAATCTACCATTTCTCTACTTTGTGTTTTATTAGGTCACAACTCAAGAACTATTCTGCAACTTTTATATCAAGGGGTTCAATTAAATTAATGGTTCTTATATCATCATATTTTATTTTCAACTCTTGTGTGTGTGTCTATTAAGATACGTCTCTTTTGTTAATGCCTTTATCCATTTCATTGAAACTTGGATGTACTTCTTTATGATTTTCTAGTCTCTGCATTTGATATTATATGAAGGAGGAATTGAATATGAATTTACATGAACATTGCAAAATCAACTAGCTATTGTTGACTGAATATCAACTTACGTTGGTGAAGAACCAATCTTGTTATATAATGATTGAATTACATTACATTGGTGGAGGGGATCACCTGCCCTTGAAAGATGCACATTTAATCCCCTCCTTTATTTTAGACACAAAATTTATTTTTCATTGATTTATATAATAAACATATACTTGACAACTCGACTACTAGTTGACAACAACATTATTTCCATTTTTCTTTTCCAACTATACTAGACTCAACTGCTTCAGCTATTGCCATGACTCAATTGTTCTTGACTATTCTTTATGTATTCCAGATATGAATCCATTGACATATTCATATACCTATTACAACCATTAAATCATGCCATGACATATCGACTCAATAGATGCCTATTCAATCCACCAAAATAATCTAGTAATGGAATGTATCGATCGACCAAAGTTTATCAACTTTCTGTAGTCACCATGTGCCATTTTCGACTCACAAACTTGAATACAATATGTTTTTCTATGACATTCTTATTTGGATTGACGAGGCTCATTATATTCTAAAAATTCTTAGCTAACAAATGTGTATTGTATACAAAGTGGGTTTATGAAGGCCTATTGATTTCATTAGTCAACAAGAAATTCATACCAACCATATGTAACCATATATAAATTCACATATTTTCATTTTGGTGGATCAATAGAATGATTATGTTCACAAGATATATAGGTTACAGTCAGCTCGATATGCTCTTCTCAATGGTCAAGAAACTTCGACCACAAAATTAATAGGAATCTCAACTTCGACTTTGACTTTGTCTAGAAACTCACATTCTTGACTCGACCAAAAACTTTAATGACGCTCGACTTTGACTTCATCCTAGAACTCGATGTGAAGCTAAATGGAATGGATACATGAATAAATAAATCCCTTCCTTATAACCAACACTTCTACGGTTGAAAAATGACCTATTAAAGTTGCAATATATAAAGGGTTCTCCCCAGATGTATTACCAGCTAGGATATCTTCTCTAGCTTGTATTAGCAATTCACATATATTCACATAATCACATTCAACAACTACAAATACCGAAGTAGCTCCTCCTTTATCAAGTCTATTCAACCACTAATGAGCAAGTTCGAGTCGATGTAGGAAGAACTCATTAGCCTATAATTAGTCAATTCGATGTAGGAAGAATTCAAACACTAATGAGCAAGGTTGGCCTATCCATTAATTTCTCATATTTATTATTCCATAGACCAGATCTGTGGTATTCCATCATCATACCTTCTTGACTTTCATTCATTATACAGGTCGATTCGAGGCTTACTTTTAGTCGATTATAGGCTAGTTGATTTAAATGTTGGTTATCATATGACTAGGTGACCTCCATCTCTTTGGTACTCTACAATCATCAGAGAAAATTTTGAGGGTATTTATTTTATCATAAAAAAATTCCTTCAATGATCATCATCATCATCTATTTTTGGCATCGAATACACATCCTACCAGGAACTTGTATCGTTTTTGTAAACATAAATTATATTTCATCGTTTCTCTCATGGGTGACCCCATTCATACCTTCCACAAAATCGAGTGATCATGTCAGCAGACAATTGTTGCACATTTTTCCTTTGTTCCATGTCGATGCATCCATAGATTGGTTGGATTTTTCCATTCTCTTTCTAGTCAATGTCAACGATCAAGTTTTTTCCCACTGTCTAGTCGACCCTCACACCGTTGAAAAAAAAAATTGAAAAAATTGAAAATAGATGAAAAATAAGCATTAAAAAAAACTATTCTAGAAATATTATGGATCAAAAAATTTAAAATATCAAAATACCACATAAAAATGGAAGGGGGAGCTACCGGTAGCACCATTTTTAAAAACAAGGTAAAAATGAGACCCTTGAAAAAATGAGAACTTGGAAAAGTTCTCGTTAAGTTGGCAATATTGTTAATGATGAAAGTACAAAGAAAGAGGAACTCTCTTTGGAGTTGTCTTTAACATGTAGCCTACATGGATACTACAAAATATCTCCTCTTATATTATGTTCACAGAATACCACTCTCAGATGTTTTTCTTGGATATGGAAAAAGATACAATGAAAAATAATGGAACCCCTTCTCCTCCTAGTGGCCCAGTATTTAACATAGTCCGATAGCCATCTAGGGGTAGGTTTTTTTAGTTCCTTAAGCCTCAATTGTGATAGATTTTTGGACCTTCTATAATATTCCTAAAATTACACATGTCTATCCCAATATGCATTATTAACTAGAGCTTACGTGGCATCCTCTCCTACCATGGTGGTCAACACAATAGGTCAACTTGCGAGAAACATAACTTTTGCATAGGAGGTCAGATTGATGCAATTTTTGCATTGTTGGAAAGGTATTGATGTGTATAATAACATCATGGGGTACAAACTATATAGCAATTTTTTAACCCCCAAAACATCCATTTGATGCCTCAAAATGGCCCTAGAAGGTTCCAAAACCCAATTTCTCAAACTGGGACCTACCACTAAAATGGCCCTACAAGATTATTAGTCCATTTTTTTCCATTCTGAAAGGATGGAGATAGATGAAAACCATATAATTATCCAATCTAGATCACTTACCTTTCACCCTGCATAACCTAAAGAAATGAACTCCTTTCTCTTAAATGCAGTCCATGAAGTTATCCCACTTCTTTTCTAGGGCTCTAGTGCTACTGGTAAGGAAATATCAATGATAGAAACTCCCAGAATTATCATTTGTGGACAATTATCTCTCATTTTCCATTATTCTCATGCACATGAGAGTCGATTCCTTTATCTAATAATCAACAATTCCATACATCCAACAAGTAATGACTCTTTTCCTCCCATAATTATTTTCCCATGGAACCCAGACCAAGACAAAGAATGACCAAGAATGAATTAGGAAAGAATAACAATGGAATGAGTAAGGAAAAATTAATGAGCGATTAACAATTCATGAGGAACCCCCAAAAAAACAAAAATGAGGTTTATATAATTACATCCAATAAATAACCACATGACCTTCCCCAAGAAATTCATGTAACCACTTTTCCAAACTAAAACCAATATGAGTGATTAAAATAGTAATAAAAATACTTAGCCCCTTTAGCCCCATCTCTTGTGGAATCATTTCCCTCTACCTCTGTCCTTTTCCATCTTGCAACCATCGATGTTTTTTATTAATATATTCAAATCCTTACATTTCTAGGCACTCCGGCCTTTCAAATTTATAGGAACTCTAGCCTTGCATGAATAAAAAAATTACATTATTAATACAGGGACTCAAAAATAGATATTACATTCCCCTACCCCTTATTTTTTAACTTTCCTGAGTGCATATACATAATAGAAATCAAAATTTCAAAAATATTCAAAAAGTCACGGGTAATATACCCTCATGGAATCCTCATGCTTCCAATTAGCATACCCAATACCATAGTAAGTCCATTTAACCTTCACCAATCCTATGAATCTATTCTCTAGCACTTTTACCTTTATGTGTAATATGTGCACCAAATGGACCTGAAAGTCTCCTCCTAGCTCCACCTGAATCAAATTCCAATCAATAACATGGTTAGGATCATGCACGTGATTTTAAAGAAAAGAGACATGAAATATATTATTCACATCCATAGAATCATGTAATGAAGGCATGTATTCAATTTTCCCTATTATGTCAAATATCTTAAATGGACAAAAAAATCTAGTTGCTAGCTTTGTACAACTACCCAACTTCAATGACCTCTTCATGGGATTCACTTTAAAATTCACATTCTCTCCACTTTAAATTCTCTAGTTTTCATGTTCTTATCTACACAAATGTTCTATCTATCTTGTTCTTCTTTCAACTTCGTCTTAATTTTAACCATTTGATCTTCCATACCCTTGATAAATTCTAGTCCAGGTACTACTATGTCTACTAGGTTGTCCCAACTCATTGGAGTATTTCATTTTCTACCATACAAAGCTTCAAATGGGATCATATTCAATGAATATTGATACCCATTATTATAGGAAAACTCAACCAAATTCATGTAATCTTCCCACTTATATGTATTTTCCATTAGATACATTCTCAACATGTCTTCAATCACTTGGTTGACTCTCTCTATCAGCCCATCTGACCGTGGATGGTATGTTGTGATAAAAATTATATTTGTACCAAATCCTTTAAATAATTCCATCCAAAAACTTGAAGTAAACATTGTATCTCTGTCTGAGACAATTTCCTTAGGTATTCTATGCAACCTAGCAATTTTCTGTATGTAAATTTAAGCAATATTAGTCGTTGTATGAGTCATTTTCACTGGAACAAAATAAGCAACATTTGTCAATTTATCCACAACTACAATTATTGAATCATGTTTCCTTATTGTCTTGAGAAATTTAGTAATAAAATCAATGTTTACCACCTTCCATTTCTTCTTTGGAATTGGAAATGTTTGTAGCTCCAAACCCACTAGGGGTCTATGCTCAACTTTCATTATCTGATATTCCATACATATGGAAATGATTGTATCAAACCCTCTCAATGTGTATTCTTATATTTCACCCTTTGATATTCCATACATATGGAAATGTAATCAACAACATGCTTCTTCATTTCTGGCCAAAAGTATTGGCTTCTTATTGCTGCAATTGTTTTCTAGTAACCAAGATGTCTCGCATATGGAATTTTATGCATTTCTTTTCATACAAAATTCCTAATTTCTCTATAACTAGGAACAAAAAATATATTTTTATCCATAAGTACTCCAACTTATTTAATCTCTTACTCTTTAAATTTTTTATGTACATTTTCTTGTTGCAAGCTTTCTTTTACCTCTAGGTAAGGTTGGTATGTAACAACAAAATATAGAATTCTTCTCTTTAAATATAACCGATGCATTCTAATAGTTTTAGAATGCATGAAATGTACCCTTATGTTGAGTGCATCAACAACTTTATTTTATTTTCCTTCAATATTCTTGATGTCAAAGTCATACTCACTTAAAAATTCCAACCATCTTGTCTTCCTGGCATTTAAAGTTGGTTTCTCAGTAATATATTTTAGACCACTGTGGTCTATCCTTAATTCAAAGTTCTTCCCCATTAAATAATGTGTCCACATCTTCAATGCATGAACTATGCCAACAAGCTCCAAATCATGTGTGGCATAATTATTCTCATGTTATTTAAGATTTCTAGACTCATAACTAATGACATGTCCATTTTGAGTCAGGACTCTACCAAGTCCTTCCTTGCATACATTTTTACATACCACAAAAATCTCATTTGGGTTTGTAATCTTCAAAATAGGTGCACTAGTAAGTAATTCTTTCAACAAATTAAATTTTCTTCACACTTTTTTTTCCATTCAAACTTAGTTCCCCTCTTTTGTAAAGAAGTTATGGGATGATAAATCTTAGAGAACCCTTCTATAAATATAATGTGGTATATATATAATCCCATGAAATATATGAATTCTAAAACATTCATGGGCGTTGGCCATCCTTTAATTGCTTCAATATTCTTTGGATCTATTGTTGTACCTTCGTCTAAAATAATGTGCCCCAAATAATGGATCTACTTCTAGTAAAAATAAAACTTACTAATCTTGGCATAAAGATGATCTTCCCTTGGTACTTGCAGCACCAATCTCAAGTGATGTGCATTGGTCAGTGCAAATGACACCACTACAAATTCATAATGTACATACTTGGTTCTAAAGGTTGTCTTACTGATGTCTTATTCCTTGATTCTTACTTGGTGGAATCCTGATGTCAAGTCTATATTTGAAAATATATTTTCTCCTCTTAGCCGATCAAAGAGGTCATCAATTATGTGTATAGGTTATTTTTTCTTCATAATGGATTTATTTAGTTGTCTAAAGTCAATACCCAACCTCATTGTTCCATCCTTATTTTTAACAAAGAGTATTGATGCTACCCAAGGTGAAACACTTGGGCGTATGTACCCTTTCTTCAACAATTCTTTTATGTGCATTCGTAATTCCTATAATTATGGTGTACTCATTCTATAAGTATTTTTTGGCACTAGGGTAGCTCCTAGTACTAAATCAATAGAGAAATATATATCCCTTTTTAGTGGTAATCCTGGTATTTCTTGGAAAACATCCTCAAACTCTTGCAATACTAAATAATCTTCGAGGCTTGGGTGTTTGGTATTTTCTGGCTCCTCCAGATGAACTACATACAATTGGAATCCTTTCTTAAAATATCTCTTCGACTATAAGGATTAAATCTCCCTTATAGAAATGGGTCTTGGAATTCCTTTCATAGTGCTATTTTTTCCTTCTTCATCAAGACATGTAAATGTCTTGTTATGAAAATCTAGGACAACATGTTTCTCTTCCAACCATTCAATTCCATTTAGGATGTCATAATATTCTAATGGTATGATACTCATATCAACATTAATACTCACTCCATTTAGATTTATTGGATAATCTTTGATAGTTGATCTTTGTTTTGGTTCCAGTGGATAGCTAAACCAAACATGATTTTCCAAGATTTCTTTTATCCAAATGAAATATGTCCACGATTTTGGGATCAATGTAACTATGGCTTTCTCTTGAATCAATTAAAATAGAAACAAGATGATCAATGATCTCACATTCCACATCAATCATATGGGATTGGTGTTCTTCTTGTTGATCTTCTAAGGATGCATATATTGTTGGAATATTTCTTCCCATGTATTCTACTGTGTATCCTCTTGGATGTTTTCTAATGTCCTCATATTTTATTCTATGAGAGGGAAATTCTTGTACATGTGATCTTATTTGCATCCCCAACATTTTATTGGTGGTATTACCCTTTTCCCAAGGAGTCTACCCTATTGGATTCATTCTTATCAGAATGATATTGTTGATTTGTATTAGGACTACTTCTGTTGAAAGTAGGTTTGAATCCCTCCCTTCTTTTATTATAGATCTATTTCTTCTTATCCTTCCAATATTTCTGAAAATATTATCTTCCCTTTCCTTGCTCATATAGGTACTTAGCGTAATTGTATCTGTAAAAGTTTTGGGATTATCATATTGAATCTTATCTTTATAAAAATATGGAAGTCCTGTCAAAAACCTTTGAATATTCACCTTTCCATCCTTGATAAAACCCACATACTTCAGTAATATCAAGAAATTATTTTCATATTATCCCATGGCCATGCTCCTCAACCTAAGTTCAAAGAACTGTTTCATCTTCTTGTCATAGTATTTCTATGAAAGATACCCCTTCCTAAAATATTTCTTGAAATTCTTCCATGTAATCCTACTCTCATTAATGTTCTAAACTTGATTCAACTAATCCCACCATGTAACAACATTTCCATGCAAATGGTATGGAAATTATGGAATCTAGGTTAGGTGAGTAGTTTTGAAACTGAACATACTTCTTGATTCCAAGAAACCAGGATTGAACATCATCTTCTCTTTCTCTTTCACCATAAAGTTATGGTGGCTTAATCTTCCTAAGATATCCTTCCAAATTGTCCAACTCATATCTTCTTCTTTGATGCCTACCAAGAGTCACTTCTGGACTGCTACTTGAATATTCAGATGCATACAAATTCATCCTGAGTAAGGAGATGATTGATTTTTATGGCTTCTACTAACAATTCTTGAGTGACCTAGTATTATATAGTTATCACTTCTTTCATAATGCCTACCTTCTTCCTCATGTCTTAAGCCTGATCCATTCTTTGTTTTCCTCTACAATTGATTTAGGCTCTACATCATTAGAGAATTTATTCGATTCTGGTCCTCTTTTTCTTTCATTATCCTCTCATTTTCATCTCTATAAATTTTCTCTTCCATTCTCATTCTTCTCATAGTCTCTACCAATTCTATTGATTCCACTCTACTCCTATGTCCTTTAGATTATGTCTCATCACTACCCACACTGATATTTTGACCTTTGGATTCTCTCTCATCACTGTAGGGTCCCTATGAATCCCCCATGACTCTGATATGAAATATAGAGTTTGAATTGATCTACTTATACCTATAATTCTTCAAAATATGCAAGAAACCATTTTTTCTTAATTATACATATTATAAAATTTTGTCAATTAATGCTACATGTCCTTTTTCTTCTCAATACATGAAGAATTATATCACATTTCTCCCAATTATAATAATTCCAGGTTATTATCCTCTCAATAACCTTTCCAATGACTATTCCTATGATTCAATATGATCTCTGAGATGAAAGTTGTGGCTTCCTAAAAAAGACATTTTCACCCCATTTATACACTTTCTCCATTGGTGCAATTTTACTAGGCCAACTTTTCTCATCTATAGAAGAAAATTTGTAAAGACCCATGAAATTTTTTGTATTGGTAACTGATAATAATCATAATGGTGAACACACAAAAACATTCATATTCTCGATTTTTCTTTCCAGTAATATTCTACACCAAATTGGAATCTGCAACATTGTCCTTTTCACAAGTTTTTCTAGACAATTTTTAGCAAAACTGGTTATCTCTCAATCTATGCACTTCTGGAAAAAATTCAATAAACAAAAGTCATATTTATTGATGAGTATATAAATTTCAAGTAGATAAAAAATTTCCAGTTTTGTGATCCGGGGTCACCTTTCCTCTGAAAATCCCAAAATCCCCAAAAATTGGCCTAGAATAGTGGATTTTTCCCTATTTCAGTGTCCCCATTCCAAACCCCTTGAATTTTATTCAATTCCTTTGTGGATTATTTATATTTATTCTTTATGGACTCTCTCCAAGAATTTCAACTTAATCTTTATCTCTGCCAATAATATGGACCCAGATATTTAAAAACCACTATTTTACAATTTATGAAAAATTCAAGCAGAAATGGATAGTGGCCCTCACTAACACTTTTGTATCCCTCCTTACTTCGGAAAAAACTCAAAATTTTCATCCGAATATAACTTAATATGTTCTAGTTATGGCCAAAATAATAAAATGGCTCCATACTAGTTTTTTTTTTTTAACTATAAGACAGTCTTTCCTACATGGCAATTTGTTGACGTGGCATCCTTGGATGAAATGGAACTTACTTTCTTCTCCTATATTTTATTTTGAGTCTAATCTAGTTGGAAGACTTCGATCACTAGGCCACTATTCACCAGAGAAATGCTTCCCCTTCTCTCATTTCTATATTCTTCTAGTCTAGTCCATCGGTCACCAATAAGTGCTTCCCCCTCTCTTGCTTCTATATGCTTCTCATCTGGTCCATTGGGCCACCAATCACCCCTTGAAAATTTCATTCAAATCCAGTCTAGTCCATCGGCACACTAGGACACTAGTCACCCAGCAAAAATTTTGTTCGACTCCAGTCTGGTCCACTGGGAAGCCGGTCCACTAGCCACCAGTCAAAACACCTTAGAATATCTTCATTCCCAAGTGGTTTCTAGTCCAGCGAATGAATTTGTTTGTGGGGTCTTGACCTCTACACCACTCTTCCAATGAAATGTGGCAACGATATGGACCTAAAATAGGGAGACAATTGGCATGTACGGTGGGTTACTAAGAATTAACTGGGAATAATGATGAGGCACTGAGGTGGTATCCATAATTTACACTTTGCACAAGAGCCACAAGGTTCCATGGATCTTTGTGCTTCATGAAAAAGTAACATAGGGTTTCCTGTTGATTATAAGCATGTCACATGAACCCTTCCCCATGCATGTGGTATAAAATAAATAACGTAGATCATAGATCGATGGATGGGCATCCACGCGGATGCTAGATTGACGGTTGTTGAGTATTGGTCTTTTGAGAGTCATAACTTCTGATCTCGATGCCCAGATAAGGAAAATGATGGATTTTCATAAATATAGGGACATGGATATTAACTTGGACATATTTTCCATGCCTAGAATGATAGTGATAAACCACAATATTCTCTTTTTTGACACAGTCTTGTAACAATAAAAAAAAAATCCCATCCAAACAAATTCTTGCTATCATGTAGAAGGCCCTTGAAGGCCTAGTGTTGTAACCTACAACTCTGGTACCAATATGTGACATACCTGTCACCAATAAACCCAAAAATATGTTTGGAAACTAAACTGTAATGTACCCATTGACTTGGGTACCTCTAGATTCGCCTTCTTAGGAAAATTACAATTTTTTGTTACTGTTATTTAACTAATCAAAAAACATGAAACCAATGCATGCAATTAACAAGAACATGCTAAAACATAAAATAAATTATCAACATACCATGCACAACAATAATAACATGCATGCATATTATAAATACATTTCAATGATAATAAATACACAACATAATATAAATTACATACAAAACATAGAGATCACTTATATTTTCAAATAAGCATTCACCAACTAGTTGTAGATGCCATATGTTCCATCCAACCATTGACATTGATCTTCTAGATATCAACAGTAGGTCACCTTTGAGCTATTGTTATGAATCTGCAAGGACGGGTCGTAGGCCGAGTCTAACACACACAACCATCTATCAAGATCTCACAGTTTTTCCAACCACACAAAAATCCTATTTTACTAGTGCTAGATCTCTTCCCTTTCAGCCTACACAACCCAAAGAAATGAACCAGTTTCTCTTAAATCCAGTCCCTCAAGTTGTTCCACTAGTTTTCCAAGGCTCTAGTGCTACTGGTTGGAAAATATCAATGATGGAAACTCCTAGGATTGTCAGTTGTGGATAGTTATATCTCAACTTCCATTATTCTCATGCACACATGAATCCATTCCTTCATGGAATAACCAAAAAATCCTTGCATCCAACAAGCAATGGCTCTTTTCATCACATATTGTTTTTCGCGTGATGAAACCAAGACAAAGAATGAGAAAGAATGAATGAGAAAATAATAGCAATGGAATAAGTAATCCAAAAGGAATGAGTGATTAACAATGAATGAGGAACCCCCAAACAACCAAAAAGCAGGTTTATATAATTCAATGCAATAAAGAACCACATGGCCTTCCCCAATAAGTTCATGTAACCACTTTTTCCAACTAAAACCAATATGGGTGAATAAAATAATATTAAAAATACTTAGCCCTTTTAGCCCCTCTATTGTGGAATCACATCCCCCTATCTTTGTCCTTGCATATCTTGTAGAAAGCAATGCATTTTATTAATATATTTAAAGCCTTACATTTAATAAAAGCACTCAAGATTTTCCACTTTACAGACACTTTAGCCTTGTATGAATAAAAAGAATTACATAATTAATGCGGGGACTCAAAACTGGGGTATTACATGGGTGGCTCAAATAACATTCTTTCTCTTCAAATAATTTTTAGTGAAATAGGTATAAAAGAGTATTTGTTATGATTTGCAAAGGGGTTGAATCTTGCGTCATTTTGGAAGTAGTCAATCTCTCAATCTTAACAAAGGTGATATGGTATTTTATTCTACTAGGATCATACTAAAAATGAAATTGGTGTAATGAAAATTATAAACTATTCATTACAGGTTGAGTCTATGATAGTGATGGGAGGAATCGAGGATAATTTTGATTCCATACTAAAGTAACATAGCATAGCTTCCAAATGGGCCTTAAAGAATGTAAAGCTTGAGGAGGTTTTTTCTTTCGTGATTCTGGTGGTGCTAGTCCTCCTAGTATGGTTTCACTTTACATACTTCAACCATCCAAAAGAGGATAGCATTGATTGCAATCGTATCCACCATTTATGATTTGAATAAATTATGGCTGATTATTTTTGTGTATGTGGATTGTGTATTTATTTTCCCCATGGCCCAATACTGTTATCACCCAAAATTTCTTCACCTATACCAAATTCATAGGTTCACCAAAATACACATCATGGGTACAATTCATTCCACCCACTTCATATCATTTTAAACCACAAAGACCTAAGGACACACTTATCATAAAGTCATAAAAACACGTTTTTTATTGTTTCCACTTTGAATTATCTAAAAATTAAAATAAATTAATAAAATAAATTAAAGTGGTCATGCATAAACCTTAGAATCAATTGTTGAATTTATTATGGTCAATAAACCATTATTTTTATTAAGACCATGTCAAGATATTTAAGAACTATTTTACTTATAAAAACCAGGAGGTCACTTCATTTTCCATCCATATTCCATCCAAGTAAGTACATGTTGTTGAATTTTCTCTAGAGACCCTTTCTCTCTTGATAGCATTTTTAATATCAACAAAGCTACTTACAACCATAGGAAAGTGATCAGGCACACATCTAGGAATTAAAAGAACTCTCCCAAGGAGAATGTTATTGGAGGTATGCCTATTCAACAATCTTCTTCATAGGTGTATGTATTTGATAACATTGGGTAATAAAATATCCTTTTATTCTTGATTATCTTTTCATTCTAGTTTTTTTTTTTATTTTGTGTTTGTTATTTTCTTGATCAATGATGCAAGCTTGAAGGTAAAACATTTAAGTAGAGTTAGAGATTTTATCTCTCTTTTGATTATTTTGTTTATTATCTAAATCAAAACCACTAGATCTAGGAATTTTCTAACCCTTGACACATGTTTATACTAACAAATACCAAGGATGATTAAGAACATTTCAAATCTTATAAGGCATTTTTGTGACCCAACTCAAACATCTTGAAACATATCCAAATCCCGCCTCATATTTTTGGTGGTTTCCCATTTTGGAGGCTTGTGATTAAAATAAACTTAATATACATTTGTCCTAAAAAATCATGCAAGTTATCAATGGGAGTGGCCATAAAAGGCATGTAGAGCATTATAATTCATTTGGAGGCATATGGGGTGTTAATATTTGTAGAATTTTGTTCCCCAAAATTGTTGACAGTTGTCAATAGATGGACACATGGGAAATGATAGAAAGGATGTAAAAACCACATTTTTTATTTATATGTTACGGATTCTTCCATCTCTTAAGGTGGTGGAAGTGGATTTATGGTAGACAATAAATTTGAGGAGCTATATCATGAGAAACATATAGAAGTGTAAAAAAAATGGAATATATGGACGTTTGGTTGTAAGGTCATTCTAGGATTTTTCCAAAGATATCATGCACCTTGTGAAAAGATGTCACAAGCTTGATAACAAAGAGTTTAGTAATGTGGATTTATATATAGCTTTCCATCTAATATTTCTATAAAAATGGTCTATGTTCCAAATTCAACACACGCATATGAAGATCAAACTCAATATGAAATGGTTGATATGGATTATGTAGAATGTGATTGTGAGACCAAAAGGCTAAGTGTGCATACTATTTATAACATAGCTCATAAATTAAAGAGTATTATTGATTCATCACTAGATGATGTGAAACACTACTAAATGTTTGGTTTGTGAGATGTAGTATATGGAGGAGCATAGTTGTGGTTTTATTGCAAAACAAGATTAGCTAGTCGTTGCATGTTAGGCTTGTTGTTGCTATTGAAACTTCATGGAATATGAAACATTGTTGGGTGTTTCTCTTTAGTTTGTTAGGAACAAATCCTCTTGACAAATAAATTGTTTCTTTGATGGAAAAACTAGCATTTTACACTATCTCTACAATTAGAGGTGTTTTGAATGTTACTTTTGGAAATGCCAATGAGATTATCATTTCAATGGAATTTTCAAAGAGGAAATGAATAAGCTAATCAAACTGGACCATGAGCGTTAAAAACGATCCTTGAACCTCATAATTTTTTGTATAAAAGAACAACAAGAGGAGGATACGCTAGCAATAGTAAAAGAAGAATTAAATAATAAATCACAAATTGATACAACTTACCTCATAGAAAAAAAGAGGCTAGGAAAAATAATTGATCACAAAGATAGGTTGATCTGTGTCAAAGTAAGTTGTAATGACTATAAATATAGAATACCTAGTAAATCTCTAAGCTTAAAAGGGTGAGGAATATTTATAAATGAAGACCTCATTCCTGAAGACCAATATGAATTAAGGAAGGAAGTTCAAAAGGTAACAGAAGCCAGGAAAGAAGGAAAATGGGAAATAATTAGAAATCAAAAAGCTATAGTTAGGGATAGAGACCAGAAGGATAATATTAAATAGGAATCTAGGACACTCGAGATCCTTTTTTGGAACTTTCATGGCTTTCCATGGCACAAAGGTCCTATGATAAGTTGGATCCCGAGTAATATTGATATTATCTGTCTAGTTGAACCTTGGGAGCATGAGGATTCTAAGGTCCCTAACATAGAAGGATTTGTCTTGTGGTCAGCATGGAACAAAAAATATGACAGTAGAGGGATATGAGGCATAGCTTGTTATATTAGAAAGATAATTTCTCCTCACATTCAACTTCATAATATTGACCCTCTCAATTAGTACATTTCGATAGAAACTTCAGACATCAATGCTAAAAAGATGGATACATAAATTTTCTATTTTGCACCCAGTAATTCTACTTTTTATAAGAAAAACAATCTATATAACAATTGTCCCTATAATAATTTAGAGCAAGATATTTATAGTTTGAAAAATGAAGGTAATATCCTCCTGCTAGGAGACTTTAATCCTAGGACTACAACTAAACAAGCTACTATTTTAAGTAATGACTCTGTTAAGCCCTAATATTGGCTCATTACCCCTTAATTGGGGCATATTAGATTAGTAATGTTATTTTATTTATGTCGCCTTACCCCTTAATTGGGGCATATTAGATTAGTAATGTTATTTTATTTATGTCAGCTTTAG
>JASDQU010713992.1:26435-50381 GCA_032191745.1 Picea mariana | reverse complement strand
CTGACCTGTCTCCGTTAGCACCACGGTCGCCGTTAGGCGATTTAAATTTTAAACGATTTAAATTTTAAAATTTAAATAAAGGAATTTCCTTCCATGACCATTTCAAATTTCATTTTATTCAGTGAGCGCTCATTTCAAATTCCATTTTACTCCCATACCTGCACGAATGCCTTATGCAATGAACCATTTCAAATTCCATTTTACCTCCCATACCTGAGCGAATGCCTTCTGCAACGAACCATGTCCTACTGAATTTGATTGCGGGCATTCAAATTCAGCCTTTTTGCTTTTTAAAATTTTACTAAAGAACTTGCAACAACTGTCTACACCCCAGTTAACTCCCCATAGTTTTTGATGGTGTGTGTAGTCTACAAATGGAGAAACGAATGTTGCAATGCGAAGCATAACAACCGACGCCCACGATTACCTAATAAAGCCGATCAGAACGGAAGAACTTCACACCATATGGAAGCACGTTGTTAGCAGGCATTGTAGCAGGCAGGACTCTCAGACCTTGAACTGATACCCTTCAAAACCTTGCTGCCCTACTCCTTTACTGATCTCTCACAAGGCTTCCGCTACTTGGGTTACTTTCTGAAGACATGCACTCCTCCCATAGCAGATTGGGAATGGTTGGTTAATAAAGTTACAAACAGGATAAATTTATGGTGCAACAGATGGCTTTCACTGGGGGGAAGATACATTTTGATTAAAACAGTTCTGGAACGACAATCGATCTATTGGATGTCCCTCGAAACCTTACCGATGATTGTTTTAAATAAAATCAAAAAATTGATGTTTCATTTCCTCTGGTCTGGTCATTCGGATACTCAGCACCTACATCTCTGCCGATGGGAGGTCCTTTCTCGGCCGAAAAAGCTCGGGTGTTGGGGCTTCCGTAACCTCAACATCTTCAATCTGGCACTTAATGCTTCAACTCTGTGGAGGGCTTTAAATCATTCAAGTATCTGACAGAAGGTTATTAACAACAAATACTTGAAAAATACTACACTTATCAACTGGCTTAGACAGCCTTCCCACCATTGCGCTTCTCCTTCAAAATTTTGGTCTAGCCTCATTGGAACTCTCCCAATCATTCTTCACTGGATTCGCTGGTGTCCTGGAGCCGGCTCACTTATTGTTGTTGGTCGTGATAAGATTTTGGGAATGGGTGAAAGGTCACTCCTCTCTGTTGAGCTACTAACCGCCTTAGAGGCAAAGAACATTTCTACTTTGGCACATGCTTCACAAGCAACTGATTCGTTCTCTTTTGCAACGGTTTGGAGAAGCAATGATGAGATGGGGCTATCGGACACTCTCGCAAGCGATTGGAACAAATTTACTTCGGATCTCTGTCAAGGCGACATTACTCTCTAGGAAGGCACGGTCGATCAGTTACTTTGGATCGGTGGAGATTCTACAGGTACTCTCACTATACAAAACTGCTACAAAGCCATCCTCTCTACGCAGCAATTTCCAAAGCGGATCGGTTGGAAGGCGAATTTCTGGAAATGGAGAATTCAGTTAAAAATTCTCCTATTTTTTTGGCTGGCCGCCAAGTCAAAAATACTAACTTGGGACACATTACAAAGGAAGGGGTGGATGGCTCCTGGAATCTGTTCACTGTGCAGAGTTTCCACCGATGATATTACACACTTATTCATAAACTGTCCCTTCACGCAGACAGCCTAGGCTAAGATTCTTATGATTCTTAAATTAAACTTTACTTGGAGCGGTCACAGTTTAAATGATTGTATGGAGACTTGCACAAGCATCAAAGCTGCGCCAAAAAAACTTCCGGTTTTGTTGTGTTGGTACCTATGGCTAGAATGAAACAAAGCCCTATTCGAAGGGAAGCCGCCAGCAATCAATTCAGTTGTCCATCAAACACTTTTCCTGCTCATCAGATTTCCTTCAGCAGTAAACGTTCTACCCCAATTTTTGGCTTACTTGGATACACCTTAGCCTTCTTTGATGGGGCCTCCTTAGCAGGCAGAGCACTCTGTGGGGCAGGGGGATCACTAAAAAGACCATTTGGCCCAGATATCAGATGGTTTTTTTAATTGTGGAACAGGTTCGAATACAAAAGCCGAATTAATCGGAGCTTGGGCTACTTTCACCTTGGTTAAAATGCTGAATATTCGACAAATCCAGATTTTTGGACACTCCAAAGTTGTCAGGGATTAGCTAAAGCAAAGATACAATATCCAGGCATTCAATATAGAAGGTTCGAAGAAACGTACTCGTCAGCTGACATCATCATTTCAAAGAATCTACTATCAACATATCTACAGGGAATCAAACGAGGAAGCAGACAAATTATCCAAACTAGCGTTCTTGACAACAAAGGGAAGATTAAACTACTACAGCTGGGATGGATGAGTGGAGAGTTCACATCAGTTCATCAAAATTTTATAACCGACCTTATCTTCCGCTCCATTGCAGGACAGCTTTATTGGCAGAATTGACTTGTATTTCTGAATTGAAAACTCTCTCATTTTGTTATGCGTCTTCTTGCTTTGTAAGTTTTCGAAGTAAAACTCTTGAGTGTAAAGTAAAAGTAAGTTGAAATCTCGAGTGTAATGTATCCACTACTTTCCTGAAAAGATACATTCTTGGATCGCTGTCAGGCCACTGTAAACAAAAAATTATTCAAATATAATTTCGTGAGAATTTTCTTCTGGAAAAAAAAGGCATCGTAGAAGGTATCGGCAGCAATATCATCATCATAATTTCAAGGACAGTTCGCGTGGCTCCGGGACAATTCGCGGGTTCTATTTTTATTTCGTGAGGATGACGAAAAGGGGGGTTTGGAGTCTTTGTACAAGTCTAAGAGATTTAAGAGATTTCTGAGAGTATCTTGCGCAGAGCCTTCTTTTTATAGAGTAGGTTTTGAACTTGGAGGACTACACTTTCCAAATTTAACAGCGATTCCAGCATATTTCTTAGGATTCGAGCAGGGGTCCAGCGATTTGCCTCTACGTTTGGTGCGTGGGTTGATCTTCAGGTGCCTCTTTTCCTGCTCTCACGGGTCTAATTCTTTTCTTCCCTGGCAAGTCTTACCCTATTCTAATTCTATGCTTTAAATTTCATCCATTATAATCTGTAAGACATATAAAACAGAAAACGGTGGTTTAGCAGAAAAATTTGAAGCATTCCTTTGAATTATGGTATATTGTGCAAAGGTTGAGTTATTCTATTAAGTTAGCTCAAATAGTGTTTTTTTTTCAAATTACATAAAATTAAAATTTGTACCTTGTTACTTGCTTTGCTGTTAACACTCTGTGTGTTCTTGCGAACAGAATTTGAACAAAAAGTGGGTAGCCCGTATTTGCAGACACATTCCAATGGAGAAAGAAAGCTAGCTTGTTTCCCTTCTTGATTTATCATAAGGCATGAACAACAGATAACTTGAACCCCCGCATGCAATTGTTTTTTTTAACAGACCGGATAGGAATGGAAATGGAGAAAACAACTCGCTTTGGTAAAATTATTCGAAGGCATCAATCGACCACAGAAAGACGCGAGGATTCATTTGTTGTTCAAAGAATAGTAGAGGGTTTTGTTGTTAACAGAATAGTACAGAGTGTTTTGGTTCATTTTCTTTTTATTAAAAGAATAATGGAGAAATCACAATTCCATGGATTGAATATTTGGACATTCTATCTCATTAAATGACAGTGATGAAAAGGAGGACAAGCAATAATAAGTATGCTAAGTAGTATTGAATATTGTAGCAGGTGGTATATATATTATCCAATTTATTTAATATATATGTTAAGACGTATTTAATATATATATTAATATGATATGACAGTATATATATTTCATTTTCAATATCTCAATTAATATTAATATTATAGCAGGTAACATACTTATTATTTAAGCAATAATAAGTATGCTAAGAAGTATTGAATATTGTAGCAGGTGGTATATATATTATCTAATTTATTTAATATATATGTTAAGACGTATTTAATATATATATTAAGATGATATGACAGTATATATATTTCATTTTCAATATCTCAATTAATATTATAGCAGGTAGCATATTTATTATTTAAGCAATAATAAGTATGCTAAGTAGTATTAAATATTGTAGTAGGTGGTATATATATTATCCAATTTATTTAATATATATGTTAAGACGTATTTAATATATATATTAAGATGATATGACAGTATATATATTTCATTTTCAATATCTCAATTAATATTATAGCAGGTAGTATATACATCATTTAATTTATTTAATATATATATTAAAATATATTTAACACATATATTGAAGATATGACAGTATATATTCAGCTTTCTCAATATCTCATTAAATGACAGTGATGAAAAAGAATGCAAACAATAATAAATATAAATATGCTAAGTAGTATTTAATATTGTAACAGGTGGTATATACATCATCCAATATATTTAACATATATATTAGGACGAAAATATGCTAAATAGTATTCAATATTGTACATGGTATATACATCATCTAATATACAGCCTTTTCAACATTAAATGCTAAGCAATAAGCTGGTTATTGCTCACCTGAAGACTAGTGTGGAAACGCTGATGAACAAGGACACAAAACATGTACTATAAAACGAAAAAGAAAAGCATTGCCATGTACTTGTACTATAAAACGGCATAGAATAGTGTTTCACTATAAAACGAGCAGATGGGCATTGCCATGGACATGTACTATAAAACGGCAGAGCATATATATATATATCCTCTATGAAGAGAATATTTGGTATAAAAAAATTTGAAAAATATTTTTTGATAAATATTAATTGATCGACTAACAAAATTACAAATATTAATTAATCTTTAAAAAACAAAATTACATTATTAATCATTTTTACTTAATCTCATTAAATTCATTAAGTAGATGAACCACACCATATTCAGTTACTATCTTATTCCAATTTTTTTTTTTTTCCTCCATGCCCAACGTATGCCCAACGTAGGGTGTCAATTTGGAACAAGTATAAGTTCTATATTGCTGGGATTTGTTACCCAATATTGTTCTAATATTTTTTCAATATATTTTCCATGAACCCTAGTTCTAATAGGGTTTCTCCATTCAACTTTAATAGGAAGAGTCTCACTTTCATCACATTGGAAGATATCTAAGGTCGTCATTGCAATCCAAATCATCCCCTTATCCTCGTTTCCAAATATAACAAACCGGATATTTCCTTTCTCAACATCATTGATAAGATTGAATGTTGGATTTGATATATTGCACTTGGGTCCAAGATATACTCATTCACCAATGAACATTATCAAAATACTCATTCGTAATAATTGAGATTACATGGAGCACATTACCTAAGCATCAAGAGATTGTCTTGTCTTGAGACAAAATTCCTTAGAAGGTGAATCAATTTCATCCATTACTTTATAATTATTATAAACTTTCTTAAAAATATTAACAACTCTTTCTTAATGCTCCGCCTTATTTTTCCATTCCTTTCTAACAATTAGAGAATCAACATTGTCAATAGTGTCCTCTGCACATTCTTATGTATATCCATATTATTCTTTTCTTTAGTTTTTTAAGTAGTCTTGATTTTATTTTGGATATAAGAAAGATGGATTCCTCGTGAGTAATTTAAATTGACCTTCATCATCTATATCTCACAAATCGACTACTTTTGACCACTCACAATCTCTTATGGATTCCTTGTACCTTAATACTATAATATCATTAAGAACAAGAAATTGGAAATACTAAATAGTAATATGTTTGATTAGTGTATTGTTTCTTCCTTTTATTTATTTAGAAAACTTTTGTTGTTAATCAATGTACATGAAAATATCCATTTTTATTCAACTATGTAGTATGTATGGAGTATGTATCCATTATCTCATGTAAAGAATATAAATATTTACTTTTTAAGTTGGTAGACATTCTTCCATAGGTTCGATTTATGTCTTTTTAGGTGTCCCAGAAGCAAGAATTCAACCTCAATAATGGTGAAGACATTGATCATATTTAGAAGTGATAGAAACATAAAAATTTAATAATTCTTATTATCACTTTATTACAACCTTATTTTCCACCCTAGGAGCACATCGAAAACTCATTGATGATTCCTTGTTAGGGCACTCTTCTTCCATAAAGTTTTACTAATTTAATCCCACCAACACCTAAACTAAGGGAGAGGACTTTGATGTAAGTAAAAGTACACATGTAAACACAACATCGAAAAGAACAACCAACAATGCTAACATGAACCCCAACACCCATGAGGATTTGGCATTCATCTTGAAACAAAAATAGTAAAGCTTGATGATTGCAATTTCCTTTTGATCCATATACGGGTTTATAAAACTAATGAATGAAATAGATTCTATGTTGAATAAGAAGATAGATATATGTTTTAGGAAAAACATGCCAATGAAATATGCAAATAAATCTTATTTGGGAGTTTATCTATGTTTTGGATAGTCTTGATATTTGTGTTGTCATGATATTGTTGTGTATATATGGATTCCACATGGTTGTTATAGGATTATTTTCACATTATATGAATGTAAAATCCTCATCAATGATTGGTTCGTTGGCCGCTCATATAGATAATATCTAAACACCTACTTTCATCATTTTTATTAATTTAATTTCAATGAAGAAAATACAAATAAGTATGAATAAGAAGGGATAAAAGAGAACATTGATAATGTCTTGAAGTTATATGACTGATGTCAGTTAAGCAGGGGAAGGATTAATTAATGCTAGCAATCTCTAGTACTTTCTTTGTATCTAAAGTTGACCTCCTAACCCAATTAAGAGCTCCTTCCCAAATGAATTTCCTTTGGCCTTCCAACCTTACAATGGAACAAATTCCCTTGGAGAGGTATGAGAAAAAACAATTTCCAATCGAATCCCTAATACAACACTAGGAGATTTTGGAAACATAAGTCTAGGGATGGCTTAGGGTCACTTTTTATCTTCCCTTTTCCTCTTAAGCATTAGATTAACGTGGTTTTGGAGAGGGAAATCATATTTTCAAGGCATGGATTTGAGATATACAAGTGGCACCATCATATTTATCAGACTCTAACCTCGACAATTTATTTTTCGTTAATTTTAGGGTTGGTCATGGATTTTAAGGCAGTAAGTGTCACTGAGCCTTCTATTTGCGATTGTTATGAAGGGAACCTACAACCAGGATCTAAAACAAAGTTTTCTAAGTAAATTTGTGTAAATATGTTGAACATGAACAAAATAGATCTAGCTAGAAAATAACTCACACATTTGCAGAGAGAAATTGAGAAAGAAGAAGCAACAAAGAAAGAATGGAAGAATTCTCATTAAGCAAATGAATAATTGAAATTTACACATGAAATAACCTATATAACTCAACCAATGCGCACTGTGCACTGGAGGAGAAGCCAATGAGCCATAGTGGTGGTCTAGAGTGATTTGGACACACACCAATAGTTACGAGAGTAAATTGCCACCTAGTTTAGTCTCTCAAGTAGTTACGTGAGTGAATTGCCACCTAGATGAGTTAACTAGTCTATCAGTCTTCAGTTAAATGGCTAAAACATAGTGAAGTGGGGAGGAGATCACATAATCATGGGTAATGCGCTAGTCTGGTGATGATCCCAAGGACAATGTGCATTAGCTGGTGATGATCCCAATGTTGCATGGTGATAAAACCAATGTAGCATCTAGACTCTACCCTGGTCACATCGTGCTTCCCCAAGTTGAAAATATGTGTGGGGCTTCTACCTAATAATTAAAAATAGTTCCCACACATGCTCCACCTTGGTTGTTATTTTCTATTAGTTATTTTTCACTAGTCCCATCATCTTCTTATGTGATACATTTCATTTTACTCGGGATCCCTAGGTGAGCATATTTAAGTTTAATTATTGGATTTTATATTTTTATAGCTGAAATCCTCTCGGCCTTCAGCACCTTCTTCCCATGAGATGATGTCTTGGGTCAGTACACCCAAAAATCCCAAAAGTAAAGCTAATGAGGGGATAAATCATGGAAAGTGAAAAGCATGGTTGGGAATGGCATGATGATGCATTAAGAGGGCCTCCCAGTAGCAAACCCATCCCTAAAGGTGACCCACTTTATAGGGCACAATGTCAACCACCAAAGTAAAACAGGGAAAAGAGCATAATGTCCAAGAAAATGTTATATAATAAAAGGAAGTAATAGATCCAACAAACTCAAATGTCTCAAATATTGAAATGACACTCACCATAATACTTGAATTGTACCTCATGGAGAAAGAACCAAAGTATTCTGGAACCTAGTTGATGTGTTGGATACCATCATGATGAACCTGGATCCGTGGTGGCGAGGTGGGTCCCTGTCTGTTAAAGTGGATAATTTTGGCGAGGATGTCTCTTGGTACTGCATGTCTACAACCTGAGGGCCTCAAGACATCATCTCCTTAGTTACACCTAGGACTTGGGGATAGCATATGACTCCTATTTGAGGACATGTGCTCGCCATAAGGTCCACAAGAACTGCCACATATCCTAGTGGACCTGTGCCTACATTGAAACATGAAACTTTAAAATCTAGGGTGGTTCTATCACCCTTTGTCCATATACATCAAAACCAAAAATGAATACTAATCTAGAAAATAAAAAATTATCATTTTTTTTTCTTAAATTTCTAACTTAAACATGCAATCAACACGAATGTAGAGAAAACTGAAATATGGAAATTAAACTAAGATACTATGAAAAATAAATATGAAAATGAAATGAAATCAATATTACAAACATACTTGTCCCCGAGGTGTAGGAAAGACGGTGACAGAGTGTGTTTTTAAGGCACTCCGTGATGTTAAAGCCACCAGTTCGAAACCTGCGTGGACAATCCTCGGGTGATTTTGACGACTTAGATTCCCCTGAGTTGCAGTTTCTTGGCCACAGGTTAGTCCCACATGTCACAGAAAAACTAACAAACAAAAAAAAGATTACCCACCTACTTACCTAGGGCCTGGGCCCTGAATAAGTCAAGCGATTTGAACATAAGGACATACAAGAGACCCATCCATTGGAAATGGCATCTTTCTCCCATACAAAGCTATCAAATAGTAATTTTCTTTCTTGGACTTATTCTTGATGATGTAAGGGGAAATCCAATAGTTTTCAACCTTCTGGTCATATTTAGGCTTCCCATTATTCTTGTCCGACATGAGTGCAAGACTTCCTTCACTATAGTTGATGAAAGGCATATTCTCAATGTAAGGATAGGAAGGAGATCCTCTATTCACTGCATTTTTTATGGCTTCATCATGTTCCTTGTCCTTATTGTGTTCTTTCTTCAATATCTAGATGGATCTTGGCTCTTTCCCTAGGAAATTTGCAAACTTTTCTTTGTATTAATCTATCATTGGGAGTAGAATGTCTATGAAGTCCTCCTGCATGAATGTTAATTCCCATGGATCATACTCAATGGTATCCATAACCTCATCAAATGTGTCCTCACTTGTATAGTCAGGAATTTTTGGATCCATCACATGCTTGTCGTCTTTCTCTCAACTATATAATACCTCAAAGGTGCCATCTCCCACGGGAATGTGTGCATGGGTGAGATCTGTGTTAAGGAAACCTTCAAGAGAAGCATACCAACTCCTCGATAAGATAATCCCCCAAGGATCCGGTACATCAATTACTACTATGTTCATACAAAGGCTGATATGTAGAAAATCAAACAAGAATACCTCAACATTCTCACATGGTACATAAACCTTGACCCTGTTAGAATTAATGCCAAATACATTTTCATATAGTTGAGTTGTATTCAATCCAAGTTTTTCCATTACTTTCAATGAAATGACAATTGATGAGGCCCCAGAATCCATCACACATCTTTTTAGGAGGAGGCCATTTATGGCCAAGAAAAGATAAAAGGGAGGGTTATTGTCCCTTTTTTTTTATCAAGATACATGCTGTTCAATATGATTGGAGTGTCCTTCTTCTCAGTTGGTGCCTATAATAACTTCATTATTTCCCTCCTCACAAAATAAATTTTTCACATTTATGTTATAGAAACCATCATATTCAACTTCGTAAACATGGATGCAATGTTTAAGTTAAACTAAATCTCATCTTTCATTGCAATCCACTTTGGAATCAAATCATGTACTGGAGGTGGAAGTGGTGGGACCACCTTTTCTATAGATGGAGGAGGAGAGATAGGTTGTGACTGAGGGGATGAAGCTTTAGTTCTTATATTTTATGTCAAATATTCTCTCTTCCTACCTCCTTTCTCTAATCATCTGTCAAATTATTTAATACCCGGAGTCTCCCCTCTCTTTCCCCCTATATTATGGCCTCATCAACCTATTCCTGTGTGACCTTTTACTCTTGGAAGTTACATATAATATTCATGAATTTCATACTATCAAAATAATCTTCGTCTCGTCGAGGACACTCATCCTCTCGGTGAGGTTCGTGACATGGAGAACACCATGGTGTTTTCTGGGTGCTCACCATTAAAACCACATTCAAAGTATTATGGGCCTTTTCCTCTTGTTGAGGCCTTGGTTTCCAGCTGGTGGAATCTCTCTGTTTCCTAGAAAATTGAGTTCTAGGGGAAAATTCATTTCTTTCCATAGTGGTTAATCAACCTATGATTTGATTACATGCCTGAAAAAGCTGAGTACTCATTTGATCTATCTTCTAAGTCAAGAGAGAAATTGGATCAAGAGCAATGCTACTGGAACCCTTAGTCTTTGTTTTTTCCTTGACACAAGGATACAGAAAAGGATCAACCTTTGAGTCAAGGATATTTTCTTTGATTTTTGCATTGTATTATTTGTCTTATTTGAAGGTGGTTGGCTTCTTGTCCTTTAGAATGAAATGAAATTTCCCATCAAATGAATTCATATAGGGGAGATGAATAGTTTCATCTGTAGGACGCAAATATGTTACGATTTTACTATATAATTTGTCAAACGTTTTGTCAAATTCACTCATTGTCTCATTCTCCTTTTTATTTATTTGATTGAATTGTGCTACAAGAATCCCATTGTATTTCTTCATTGTCCATCTGTTCTTGAATAACTGGGAAAAATATTCATAATATTCTATGTGATTTTCAGGTAGCCCTATGAACCATCTCTAAGCATCTTCAGTCAAATATGAGGCTAGTAGTTTCAATGCTACATCCTCATGTTCTACTTCCACATTTTCCATGTCTCGACCTAAGGTGTAGAGATGATCATCAATAGTGGTCACATTATTTCCTAGAAACTTTGGCAACCATTTGTGAGACTCTTTCGACATTGTGTTGGGGTATCTAGGGACGATGGAAATGTTCTAGGGTTTATAAAGGTCCTTTTCCCAAGGGTGAGCCATTGGATCAAGGGGAAGGGATACTATGGAAAAGGGTTTTGAAAATGAGAGACTTGAGTAGAGGCCTTCTTAGACAAACCTTAGAAGGTTTGAACCTCCCTGGGGAAATGTATTAAGGGAAGATGGATTATGGGAATGCAGAGTTACTATATGATATTTAATAAGATCTCATCAGAGGGGGAAGGGGAAATTTCTTCAATTGGAGTCTCCAGGAAATCTAGGGAAAGGATTTGGGATACCTTTTCAAAGTTTCAATAGGGTTTGGAAGAGGATTCAAAATCCTCCTCAGAAACAACGCCAAAATGTTATCGCACAATTTGTAGGTTTGGAAAATACTGACCCAAACCACAATATTGAGCCAACTAAGAGAACACATACCCATTGTCACCTTTGATAGGTACTTCCATCAATTTAGAGGTGAAGTGATCACCTCAAGGCATGGAATCTTGGGTGACCCTAGGGGGAAATGATATGGAAAGTTAGATAAAGATATGAATTCACCTATAGGTAAATTTTATAAGTGGAAGATATATTTTACAGCACATCTCATAAGTGTTTTAAGGTTTCCAAGTCTTTGGGTACCTGCAGAGAGTGTTTGTACCTTTATGAGACACAAGGAAAGCCAATTGTAGGAGCTATATGTTAGGCGAACAATAAAGTTAATATTTTGTCCCTAATTGCAGTAGTTAAGAAAAATATATATCAGAAAACAAATGATTATTATAGTTGCTAAATAAGTGCTAAAATTTTACAAAATGATTCAAGAGATAGGAAAACTAAACATTAGTATAGCTCTAGTATAGAAGCACAAGACTTTAGAAGTGGAACAAGGTTGTAAGTAAAAAGTATTGCAGAAATATTATTCATCCTTATGGCTGTATAAAACAAGTTGTTACAGTAGAAGAATAGACCACCATAAATCGCAAGTAATCCACCCAAAAATTGCAATAAGATTAGAAGATTGTAGTTGAAAAATACTAGCAACTTTTGACAATTCAATTGTGAGTTATTCAAGAAAGTGTTTAAGGTTTTATGCAGCCCTATTATCTTTATATTTTCTGTTATAACAAAATCAATAATTTCTTACATAAACAATACAACTTCAGGGATTTAGGAGGCCTCAAGGAGCTAGAACAATTTCTAATTTAGACAATCTCAAAATTCCGAGTTTTTACGTGAACCAATGCAAGATTTTATTTATCCAATGCAATTATATCAATGACTTTATCTCTTGAGATATGGATTCAAACAAACACTGATCTATGAATTCTTTCTCCTGGGGGTGTAATCCCTTTTACTCCCCAAGGTAAGCAATGCTTAGTAGGAAATACTAGGGGAGTGTAAACCCTTTTACTTCTCCTAGTAAAACCTTATGCAAAAAATTATTCCAATGCAAATATGATGGATATGGTGGGATTGTATATCCTTATAATCCCCAATAATTCTAGAAAATCACACTTGTAACCAAGCAATGAAGCAACAATAAGATAGATTCCTTACCTAGTCCAAGCAACAATAATATAAACCGCCTTTTACCAAGATTTTTCCACCTCAAATGCAAGAGAA
The DNA here is from genome assembly GCA_032191745.1 of Picea mariana. Taxonomy (NCBI): domain Eukaryota; kingdom Viridiplantae; phylum Streptophyta; class Pinopsida; order Pinales; family Pinaceae; genus Picea; species Picea mariana. Next base: position 37,466 of record JASDQU010713992.1, on the reverse strand, counting down.
TAGCTCCAAGAGAGGTATCACACTACTTAATCCAGCAATAGAAAAGTGAAACCATAACAAGAGAGAAAGAGAGAGATACTTCCCAAAGAGGGTGCAAATTTTAGCTAGGAGTCTTCTCTCAATGGGAGAGATATGACGAAAAATGAAATAGAGATTATCTATATTTATGCAAATCCTATAAACATAGTTTGTCCACAATAATTAGGGTAAAACAAAAGATAAGGGTTCAAAAACCCTTATATTTCCCCTTTAAAAAAATAATATTATTTAATTCATACATTGCACATAAAAGAATTCCTAAAAACATGATGTCACCCATGTTTTGGGAAACATTTGGCACTTTTGGTCAAGTCATTGACTTGGAGAAGGGAGTGTTATTCCTGCAAAGGCCAATGGTCTTCAAAAAAACTCCATTCTTCCACAATCCATAGGCCTCTTCCTTCAAAAGGTTCCATGTGTTCATCATCACCACCAAACCCTAGCCCGAGGGTGACGTCAAGCCCCAAAAAGAAGACATTTAGGCCCTTTCAACCTATTCATCTTGAATGTATGGATTGGGTAAGATCAGCCAAGGTATCCTCTAGGCCTCCAAATGCATGTCATCATAATCCAGAGTGTGGGACCTTGGCATCCAACCTGTGGGATTCAAGCCCCAAGGAAGCCCAAGCTATGCTTGTTCTTCCAAAACTGTCCATCAACTAGGTCCTGGAAGGACACAATGGATACACCCTATAATCATATCAAGTCAAATTCATCATGATGAGTAAATAAAATCGATAAAATATCCATATAGGAAAGTACATCCAAACCACCTCATCAAAATAAATAAGTGCTCAAATACCCTATGCAATTTGCCAAGTTTAGGTATGGGAGGGTTGAAAAAAGAACCTATTCAGTGAATCGTATCTCAAGTTTATGGGTATTTCCCGAGGGTAAATATTTCTAATTCATGTGGATGAGGCATCGTTGATGGGGCAAATAATTTCTAGCATGTTGTTAATGACATACAAGGGGTTGTAGGGTCTCATTTATGGGTGCCTTTGTAGAGGGTGTGTTGCACCTTCATTTTCAATGCAACCATTTTCTAAGCCCATTTATTGTCTTTTATTCTTTTAATATGTTTCCACATTGAATCCAAGGTGGGGCTTCTAACTAAGCATGAAAAATTGTGCCCACCTTTACTCTACCCTGCTCAGATCATGATTCCCCAAGTTGAAAACATGTGTGGGGATTCTACCTAAGCATTAAAAACAGTGCCCACACATGCTCCACCTTGGTTGGAATTTTGTATTAGTTGTTTTTCATGGGTCCCATCATTTTAATATGAGAGATATCTCATTGTCCTTGGAATCCATGGGAAAGCATCTGGAAGTTTAATGATTGAATTTTATATTTTTCCAACTACAAGCCTCTGGGCCTTCATCACCTTCTTCCAATGAAATGAGGGACAACCCCTTCTTGGGTCGGTACACCCAGAAATCTGAAAAGGTAAGGAGATGAGGGGATGAAGCATGGAAGTGACAAGTATCGTTGGGAATGGCATGATGACTCGTCAATATGACCTCCCTGTAGCAAACCCATACCTAAGGGTGACCCACTTTCTAGGGTGCAATGTCAACCACCAAAGTAAAATAAGAAAATGAGGATAATGTCCAAGCAAACATTACATAATAAAAAAAAGTAATAGATGCAACAAAATCAAATGCCTAAAATATTGAAATTACACTCACCATAATAAATGAATTGTACCTCATGGAGCAAAACCCAATGTCATGTAGAAGCCAGCTGAAGTGGTGAATACCATCATGATGAACCTAGATCTATGGTGGTGAGGTGGGTGTCTGTTTGTGTAAGTGGAAACTATTGTTCAGGTTATCTCTTGGCACTCCATGTCTTCAACCCAAGGGCCTCAAGACATCATATCCTTAATTATCCTTAGGAGTTGGGAATAACATGAATCACAATCCCCTTCCCTTTCTTTCCTATCCCTTGGCCATCATATATTCCTAAGATTGGAATCAATTCCTCTAATGTTCTTCTCAAAGTCACCAAAATTCTCATGAGGAAGGGTAAAGAAAGGTGAGTTTACCAGGTTTGAATCAATCATGGTGCTAGCATACTTACCCTTCATTAGAAAAAAACAACTTACCATCTTTATTACTGTGGCAATGTTCTTCTCTAGCTGAGAAAAGTTGACCTCGAAGTCTTCCCTATCATGTTTCTTGTGGGGAATCACAACTATTGGTTGTATTCTACTTCTTTGCATGCCTAGAAACAATGCTTGTCCACTATTTTTGTACCTATTGTTGGTGTTTGTCATGTAAGTGTTCTCCAATTCTTCAAAACCTGCTTTGATACCATCTGATCCGTAAATGGTGGGCCTATGGCATGTCCATTTCATGAACATCGATCCTTTGAATAATTCAATTTAGTTTTTTGTGTAAAGACTCAACCCCAAGATACAAGAAACAATTAGATTGCAAGCCCAAATACAATTTGAAGTGCAATATATGTAGGAGAATGATGACTGTAATGTTCTTCCCACTGTATCAAGTAGTCTCTTTATGTACAATTGGAAAAGTTATGATTTTATAAGAAAAACATGAAATTTAAGGAATGCTTGTTTTGTTTAATTTTTGTATCCTTTTTCTTGCAAATTTCCACAACTTGAAGATTATTCAGGTCTAAGTCCCTTCCTCTCATATAAATCACTACAAAAGACTCTGAGTAATGAACAAAAGAAAAATTATTGGAAATATATGAATGCTTTAGATGCCTTAAGGCTCTACGCTCTAACTCTAAGGGCCTATGCACTATCAAAGGTGATAAACATGTTTTTAAAAACAATGTACCTTCATCACCTTGAAAATACATCTTTGGAGTATGACCAACGTAGATCCATATTAACTCCATATCTAACATGTACCAAGAGGCATGAAATCCTCCGAGATGCAAATATTTCTTCAAGTTTTGTACTCTAAAAAAAATTGCATCTTGAGGAATTTAATACCTCTCGGTGCATGAAAAATTTACAGTTAAGATAGATCTACATTGGTCATACCCACAACGTATCTCAAGGACCCTTTATTCGAATTTCTTCTCCTCAAAAGTCGAGGAGGAGTTTCGATTCAATCATTGGATGGGTATTTTAGGGAATTTAAATTATTTGTTTGTGCACTCTCTCTTCTTGTACTATATATATAATTATTTTACTTCAGACTCATATTGAAATATTTTAGTTATGGCAGACATTGAAATATATTTTTTAAATTCCATGTGTCAACTTCATGTTGAGCACTGAAGGAATTACAAATCTCTACGCAAAAATGCACTTAAGAGATTCCCCATCTATCCCAATGAAATGTGGGTGAAACATCACTGGGTGGGTGAAACATTGTTGTGTAGGGGCTTTTGGACACGATTTTTAAGTCGTATAGGTGTTTTACAAGATGAGAACAATTATACTCTGGTCATGTTCATGTTTCATATAATGCAAGGGGTGAATGGGAATATATGCTAGTGGCAGAGTAGATAGAGTGTAACCTATAGAAAGAATGGTTATGTGTTTCCTCTCCCACAACATCTGTTTATATCACCAAACAATTGGACATAATTTGATCTTGAATAGTATTTTATCTTTCTCTCGACAATTATCCCAATGACTACCCATCAATCTCTGTCTTTTAAATGATTTCATGAAGAGCACAACCCCACACGTTTTCATTCAATCAATTATGACAACTAACCAACGTAAACACTGGGTATATAAAGAAAATCATTTATTGTGTGTGGAATTTTCTGCCACGATTAATACACGAGACGAACTCAAGACATTAATAGATCATAGGTTGCTTTTTATTTGAAAACGAAAAATTCCATTATGAATGTAAAATTGACTATATACAAAGCTATATAGAAGCTTACACAAGAAACCATAAATATTTTTATTATGATTATTGAATTTATTATTAAAAATGGGTGAGATATGAACAATCAAACATCTCATGCATTTTTACTCATAAGAATACCCAAATTACACAAAACCATGGCTTTGAGACACCTTCCTTAATGTCAACATGTTTTTTTGTTTTTTTGCCAATTCTAATCTTTCATCAATGGTTTTCTTCTTTGCACTATAACCTTTGCTTTTAATGCATGGTTCTCCAAGACTAATCATCACAATGATTAGTTTCCACTCCCAGTTTTTTCTAAAAGACAAACTGAAAATTAAAACCTTCACTTTTAATGCATGGTTCTCAAAGACTAATCATCATAATGATTAGTTTCCACTTCCAGTTTTTTCTAAAAGACATACTGAAAATTAAAACCTTCACTTTTAATGCACGGTTCTCAAAGACTAATCATCACAATGATTAGTTTCCACTTCCAGTTTTTTCTAAAAGACAAACTGAAAATTAAAATATAATTTCAAATGTAAAAAGTATTTTGGGTAAGAATCTAATTTGGATTTGATAACCCATTATAAAGGAAATAATGTAAATTTTGTTCATATAACTTTTTATATAAAATTAGATTTATCATACTTTGATAGCATTATAAAGGAAATAAAGTGAATTTTGTTCCTATAACTTTTTATATCTAAAAATTTTATGAAAATTTTATAAAAAAAAATTGTTAAAATATAATTTAAAAAATTTGATTTTAATTAGAATTTTTAAGTTCTTTTTATAATGTTCTAATCTTTTTTATTTAATAATATAAAAATCAAATTAATGATTTCTTTTTAATTTTTTCCATAACCGTGTAAGAATTTTATTATTGATTATAAATAAACTTGAACATGAATGCTCATTGAAATCATAATGAACATTGAGGGGTTAAATGTATTGGGTGATTAATATATATATAGTGGGTTAAATGTATTGGGTGATTAATGTATAGTTTTATTATTGATTATAAATAAACTTGAACATGAATGCTCATTGAAATCATAATGAACACTGGGGTTTAAATGTATTGGGTGATTAATATATATTTTGATTTTATAAATTTTATATGAAAATTTATATTTTTTAATAAATAAAATAATATTTATTAGTTTTTATATTTGTATTTTTATATTGTAATATTATAAATTGTTGAATTTTTATAAAATATGTTTTATTTTTGTGTTGAGAAAACTTATTAGTTTTAATAATTTCTTGAAAAAAATAATGTTCTTTAAAAAAAAAATAGTTTTTTTAATATTATTAATAACTTATTTAAAAATTTTAAAACTTTTTACAAATTCTTACCCACTAAAGTATTTGATCAAGATACCATTGTGCACCGAATTTAACACTGATTCAATACCAAAAAAACATCAACAAGAGTAGCCAAAGATTACTTCTCTCAAGTTCAAAGATTCAAAACATGACCAGGGACTAGAATAAGACTAGAAAAATACAAACAAAATAGCATTGTTAAAAGAGGTGCATGTGTTCTTTATGGCTCTCAATGCCATTTTCTACGCTGAAAAAAGTGATTCTGCCTTCAGGTTCCATAAAGGACTTCTTAGAAAGAAAGTCAGCCTCATTGTTGTGAGCCATGTAGATATGGTGGAAGCTTATATCCTGAAAAAAATTGATAAGGCCCAAAACTTTTCCCTTCCAACCTTCTATGGAACACGCTTGCAATCTTCCTCTATTATATAACAAGTCTATTACCACCTTTGAATCTCCAAGGAGCTGCAAATTTGCATAAGAAAGGTGGTGTGCCATAGTTAGCTATTCCCATACACACAAAAACTCTTCTTTTATATTAGTACCTTGACCACAAGTCATTAGCCATTTTGTAACATTGAATACATGTTTTTTTAGAAATCCACCTGTGCCACATAGATTCCCATCTGGGTTGGTTGCAACATAAAAACATTCTATGGTGAATCCTTCTCAATAATTGAAGTCACATAGACAAGCTTGAAGAGGCTTTTGAATGCTCGACTTCCATTGTAGAGCATCGAGAATTATTATGATCACCCGACTGACAGAAGGAGGAGAGTCCTAAAAAAGTGTTGAGCTTCTCTCCAGCCATAGAAACCAACAGGTCAGTGCCAAAAGGAAGGGGATGTTTGTTTTTTCTATTGTCCACAGATTATAGAACTCCAACAGGGAAGATCCCTTCCATATATCCTTTAAGTGTAGTATTTTTTTTAATCTCTGCCAAGTGGTGATGGTGAAACGACACGAGATAAAAAGATGATATGTATCTTCAGAAGAAGAATTACAAAGAGTGCACCGACTGGGGCCTTCCCATCCTTTCCTCTGAAGTGTCTCCCAAGTGTGATCTTCCCCTCAATAGCTATCGAAGTAAATAATTTGATTTTTTGTTGTATTGCACATTTCCATATGCCACGCCTCCATCCTGTTATGACGTTGTTCTCCTCTGTATTATGTAAATCCAAGTAAACATTTTTTGTTGTTAAAATACCAGAGTGGTCTCCTCCCATCCACATCAGCTTCTCGTTGTTGTTCCTAATAGAGACACTGGAGATAGTAAGTGATTTCCTGAATCGATCCCATTCCTTTTCCAGCGGGCCAGAGAGGTGCAACTATGAATAACTACACCTGGTAGGTGAGTGTCTGAAACAAAACTCATTTTTTCAAGCCCGTGAGAGAGAGGAGATATTTTTTTGTTTTAAGACTATAATCAGTTATGGTGAGAGGAAGGAGATGTCTTCCAGCCCCATAATTTTCTCAATGTCAACCGTCACTAGATGGCTCATCCTCGGAAGCCAGCTAAGGCAATGGGTAATCAAATGAATTGATTTTAATAGACCACCCTAGATATTGGAGATTGACGACACAGAAAAAGAAGGGGATCTGAGCCAGTTAATGACCATTTGGGAAGAGAGGTACTTGTCCTTTATAACGTCATGCCAAATTCCCATGCCCATAAGAACCCTCCAAAGGGTATTTGCAACTAAAGACTTGTTGAAGATAAAAATATTTTGAAAGCCCCAACCTCCATGGCTCTTTGGTTTAGACAGAGACATCCAAATGAACAAATGAAGGTGTGGAAAGTTCATATTCCCTCTCTAGAGGGAGTTATACATAAGACTCTTGATCTTGTTTAACACAGAACAAGGGATGACAGCCAAGGGAAGCCAATAAACTAGAAAACTTTCCATATTCGGTTTAACTAAGATGAAGCCTCCACCCAGAGACAACCATATGTTACACCATAAATCAATTTTATTTTCTAATTTAGACAAAAGTCAGTATGAGTCTATAATTATATGGGGTCCAGTCGACATATGGAAATTGAGATAACTAGAACCTATGTATAGCAATGAAAAACTATAATCCTGAAACGGTGCTAGTCCAGATTCCGATAATACGACAAAAAGAGAACTGGAATTTTGTACATTAACCTTTAATCCAGAGGCATTGCAGAAAAATTTGATAATCTCTTCAATTTCTATCCACTCACGTAAAGAGGCATTTGTCATAATCAAAATATAATCCACAAATAAGATGTGTATAATCCTTATCATCCTGGATACTTTAATACCTGTGATCTTCCTGACTTCCTTGCTATCTTTTAAAATTAAACTAAGTCCTTTTAGTAATAAGATAAATAATAATGGGGATAATGGACAACCTTGTCGTATTTCCCTGTCGCTCCTAAAGAATTTGGTTGGTTCCCCGTTCACTAAGATTGCAAAAGAAGAAGAGGTAATACAACTCATTATCCAGTTGGATAGTTGTACATCAAAACCTATCTGTATCAAAATAAACCTCATAGTATCCCAGTTAACACAGTCATATGCTTGTTGTAAGTCCAATTTCAAGATTATAGATTTGTAATTTTTCTTCTTGATGTTATACAAACATTCGTGTGTAGCGTCGATGGTGTCTTGTATCTATTGGCCTTTTAGGAACCTGAGTTGTTCTGTAGAGATGAATCTAGATAGGATGGGTTTGATACGATTTGCAATTATTTTTGAAATTAATTTATAAACAAGATTGAAAACAAAGATGGGCTTGTAGCCGTTGAAGGTGGTTGACTTGTTAGAATTTGGTATGAGCGCATTGAAAGTAGAGTTGAGGACACTAATTACATGTCCCTTTGTTCTGGATTCCTCTACCATTTCCAGCAGATCATTTCCCACAAAGTCGAAAAAGGCGATGAAAAACTCCATGGTCCATCCATCGGGACCTGGGATCTTATCCTTCTTAAAAGAAAGAAGAACTTTCTTTAACTCTTCTAAGTTGAAAGGACTAGCTAGAGTGTTTGAATTTGATTATGTTACCATGTGAGGAAAGAGATCAACTAGTTTGCATTGATCCATGAATAAAAGTTGTCCCTGTGCTTTGAAAAAAATGTTAAAATACCTCACAGCCTCTACTTGTATATTCTCCTTGCCTGTGTGTTATTTCCCAGAGGATTCCACGATTTCCCAAATGTGCTTCCTATATCTCTTAAAGCTGGCGAACTGGTGAAAAAACTTAGTGCTTTTATCGCCACCCTTAATCCAAATATCTCTGTTGCGTTGCCTCCATAACTCTTCTTTTTCTTTTAGAAGGTTGTCGTGCTCCTGTTCCAAGACAATTAATAACTTTTCAGTTTTTGTTGTTAATTCACTGCTGACTCATTGAATTAAGATCTCATTTATATCAGATTCCAACTGTTCAATTTTCAAGAAATCAATCCTGTTCTTTTCAGTGATCCAAATCTTGGTCCTATATTTTAAATCCTTTAGTTTCCATATGATTCTGCATTATTTACCACCTTCATAAAGAAACCGAGGATCTAATCAGGTCTCATGTACAAGAGAAATATAGCCTTTATCTGTGAGCCAATGAGGATTGAGCTTAAAAGGATAGGGTCTAAAACTTGGTCCAATCTCTAACTGTAAAAGAATAGGGGCATGGTCGGATATATATGGGTATTCCACCAAAGAAAGGTGAATACCAAATTTTGAGAGAAGCTCTTCCGATACATAGAAGCTGTCTAAATGCTTAGCTATAGAGCTAGATCTTTGGCGGCCATTTCTCCATGTAGGGACGATAGTGTCCGGTTGCACATCGACCAAATGATTATTTTGGAATATAGTTCTTTGAAAAGTTCAGATAATGGACCTGAATCTGCCGACCCACCTCATATTTCACTAGGAAAAATGGTGAAATTTATGTCTCCAGCTAAAATTAGATTTTCATGTAACAGAATGTCGCTTTCCTCTACCATGTTCCAAAAGATCCTCCTCTTCGCGCATGGGCCATAAGTATTTAGAATAAGAAACTCTCTCTTATATGCAATGCAGTGTCCTATCAATAATATGCCACCAACAAAAAGATAAGGTAACAAATCAAATTTGACAGGGTCCCAAGCAACCATGATCCCTCTCGAGTTCCAAACAGAGTTTACTACACAAAAAACCCATGATGTTCGAAGGCCACACATGTATGAAATCACTTTTTGTTTAGGTACCAAGGTTTCTTGAAATAAAATGACATTCGGATGAGTCTTATCCAAAAGGCGTCTCACAGAGGTAGTTTTAAGGGGGCCTCCCACCCCTCGAAGATTTAGGGAAAGAAAAATCATTATCTAGCTATTGCAAGGGCCTCCACTGCTCTAAGTACCTGACCATATGTGGAAGGAGAAACAAGATCAAGTTAATGAGAAAGAGAGGGAGTGGCCTTATTGCTGGCGCTACAAGTTTTAATTGGTGAGTATTCTATCCCCAAACCACATGACCAGACATATTCTTTCCCTGTGTCTGAAACAACCGGACGGGATGTGATAGAAGAGTCATATGGTGGCTACTTTTTATACACTGACTTACCCAAGTAAGCCGACAGAGGGATAGTGGAGGAGTGGTCCCATAGGTAATGTAGTGTACCCTTCACTACCCAGGTTGACTCAAACTCTCGGTTTACCATTCATTACATGGATTTAAAAACAAATGCATTTAACCAGAATTAAACACACTTGACAACTCAGAGTAAAATATATGGGTACTGCTATAATTAAATGTTCCATAGCATTCATCATTAATTCATTTACACAGCGGAAAACATGATATAGAACAACACAATCATGCCAAACATGTGAAATCATAATTCAGAATACTTATCTTGTATCAGCTGGATAAATCACCAACCAAGTGCAGGCCTTCCACGAACCTCCCAGCCTTAGACCACATTGTTCATCAACTCAATAGTAGGTCACCCCCGAGCTGGGACCGAGCTCCACCCCTGGGCAAGGAATCTAGGCTAAGGATGAGGTTACATGGAAGACAATCACATACACATTCAACAGGAAGAAGCTCTCCCAGGAATCTCCCACGCTCACTGCACACAGAACCTCACTCCCCACATGCCTGTTCCACCCCAGGAGAGTGCACCTTCTCTGTCACTTAGACAGTCCTTCGGCTGCCAGTCTCCCTTACCTTGGGTTACAGGAACAGGCCAAACMAAAATTCTCCGGGCTCTATGGAAGCTACGGGGATTTCTTTCAGGATTTCTCTTCTCCCTCTGCGCACTCCCTCACCTGGAGGAGTCGCGCACAGGCCCACAAGCCTCACGCAGTCCAGTACTGCGCAGTTACAACAATCCACAGGAAACACAGACCAAATTCTTCCAACACTGGCTCGACAATCACAGGATGATCTCACTCGAGTTCAGCACAGGGAATTCTAGTTCAGGAAATGCGCACACGGAATTTCTCAGGAACAGACACAATTTCCACGCTTGCTGGACAGGGGTGTACACGCATTCCTCAGGACAAACTCAGCTTAACGATTTCAGGGATGAATCAGGATATCCGACAGAGGTTGTACGGGTTCCCCACACAGAGGCTTGGTTCCGAATGGAGGAGTGTTCCCCACCCACGGTTCAGTTCAGGGCTTATATTTTCATGCACCAGGGTTGACACTTGTCACCCTGGGAACTGCATGCATCCCATCTGTACACCTTCCTCCCACCACTTGGGAACTCACGGGTCCTTCCAAAGGACTTAGGATAAAATAATGTGCACATGGATTCTTAGGAACAATAATAAAATATTATTCCAGGCCTAAGCCCCCTA
>JASDQU010713992.1:10293-26335 GCA_032191745.1 Picea mariana | reverse complement strand
TACAAAACTTAGCTCACCAGCCTATAGAACATATTTACAATTCTTTTGCATATAACATGATCTGTAACGGGGCTCGGCCTTGGGGACACTACAGGTAAGGTAGAAGGGAGTCAATAAATTCATTTAAGGATGAGTCTCTTTCTGTAGATACTTGATAATCTGGAAGTATGGAAGAGGATTTGGGTAGGGTAACGGGTGAGAAGGGGGCATGGGGGAAACATATGGTTGAATTTAATCCTTTGTTAGTGATTATTCGATAGGAGTAGAAGAGATTTTAATAGGAAGCAACATCCTATGAGAATCAAGTGTGACAATGGCTGGCTGAGGCATACACCCGACTTCTTTTGTCTTCTGTAAAAGGGTGTCGTTATCTGAAAATCCAACACCCGCCAAAACCCCTTCCATGGGTCCCCCCACAAACGTAGTATTCTCCTTCAACTAGATCGAAGCTTCCAAAACCACCTTTTCCATACAATTTAAAATAAAGAAAAACAAATGGCAATGTGTATATAGCTTACCTGAAATCGATTCCGGAAGAGTGGCAGGACTGGACAACTCTGACGGGAACTGGAGAGATCCAAAAACATTACAGTTTGTTTCCAGAGATGATTTATATGCGAGCTCTGACTATTCTGTGTCTTAAAAATCATCCAAAGAGCTCCAACCATTGCAATCATGTCAAAGGTGGCAGATCTTGTGACAAATGCTGCATCAGAATGGGTTGCCGAGATAATCAATACATTGTATGGTTCTCCTACCATGTGAGTCTATCACAAGCACTTCCAGTAGTCCATGGTGAATATTCATATCAACTAGCACGCGTGATAGTTTCCTATTTGTAGAAAATAAATTTCCTTTATCTATAGAGATAAATGTACCCAAAGCATTGCTTATAGCCCTGAGCGCATGTTCATTCCATAAGTGTATGGGAAGGCTCAGAAGGAGCACCCACAGGTGATGTTGTTGGAAATATTCAATGGTCAGGTTGAAAGCTACACACCATTTTGTAATAATGAGGTTCTTGCCTCCCATAATTCACCATTGTTCTAAAAGCTTGGTTTTGTCCTCTAGAGACCTGCATATGAAGACAAGCCACACGCTGGTCAAGTTTAGAACTTTTGGCGCGTATCCCAGTAGAGGAAAGCAATGGGTTTGGACCCATTCCTGTATAGGAATATCACAAAGATAACAATAGGATATCCTTCCAACCAGACCGTAGATGGCTAGTTGAGATGCCTCTTTTAAACCGACATATGAACCCAACAACATTTTCTAGTGCATCTTAACAGGTTCCCACGGTCTTCTAGAATTACCAGGTTTCCTAGAAGGGAGATTAATTTTTGTGTAGGTGGGTTTTGAAGCCTTTACACCATTTGGAATAGCTTCTCTGGCCACAAAAAACTTAGAGGAAAAATAGGAAAAAGTGGTTTAGACCAGGCAGGGTATCGAAATGAGAGGAAGCGGTACAGGGTAAATAGTTAGAGGAAGAAGGAGGGGGAGAAGTCGCATCTGGGAGAGTGGACTTTAAGGAGGGCGTACCTCTGTCCAGGGCATATACCTCTACAAAAATACCTCAACGTTTCCATAATACCTCATTCGTCCGTTTCATTAAGGAAGCTAATTAATGGTTTATGTCATCCGATTCTGGTGAGTGTGAGGATCCTCGCCACCTGGGTTCCATCGAAAAGTTTGTTGCAGCGGTCAGCCCAAGAACATTTCAGTGCAGGTATGTGGAAGAGGGAATAGACTAAGCACTATGCAGGAGCCCAATCATTGGGACTCCTTCATGGTTTACTGTGCGAGTATCTCCCCCAAAATGGGTATTCCCATACTTACATATTCCATCATGATATCCCATCTATTGATAGCCATGAGAATGTGGGTACATACGATATGGATGGATGACCATTAATGTGTGTTATGGATCATTTGAATTTTGAACTTATTAAAGGCACATTCATATTTGAATTTGAATCTTCCATCTAAGATGAATTTTGAATTTTGAGGGTCCCTCTTAGGGCGCTCGATGAATACCCCGAAGTTGCAATTTGTTTCTTCATTTGTGTGCTAGCCTGTAATGAACAACTCAAGACATATATGAAATGAATGGATGTCTTTCCCGGGAAAATGCAATTGAACAAGGTCGCCACTCTCTTGTCAATGAATGCAACAGTCAAAGGTTTCTAGTTCGAGTTATGACTATGTTTCTATCAAATTTTGAAGATATTTGAGATAGTAAATAACTTATTTATATTTTAGTTTTTCTGTTTTTTGCATCTATTGGCATTTTCATTGCTACTCCTCCAACAACTCTAGACTCTTCTTCTTCTCTGCTGCTACAAATAGTAATTTGATGCACTCTTATTAGTCACTCTCTTTATTACACACACCTAACTGCCAGGTAAGATACCAGGATCGAATCGCATCCACTAGAACATTTGAATTCCGTTCAAGGTTTTGAATATGACAACATAATTAAATGGCAGCTCCTACCGAGTTTACCCCTGTACTGGTCAAGCGTAAAACATTGAAAAAAGAAAAAAGAGGAAAATAATAGTGGAATGATGGAGGCGAAGGAGTGTTTGTTTCTGAAGGAGCACCTGGATTCGATGGCTCTACTCATACTCATATGGAGTGCCTTCGCAGAGTGTTACTAATAGTAGTATCACTAATATTAGTAATACACTCTCATATGTATATGAACACTGTGGGAGTGAAAATGGTATCGCTATTATCGAATGAAGTTCTTATGTCATATGTATAGATTTATCTAGAAAAAGAGGATCTTGACATCTAAAATGTCATCCAGTTCGACATTGGTATGTGCATTTCCTATCTGATTTCCACGACGCATGATTTATGTAGAGAATACAGAGACATATTATCCGACGGAGTATACACACAACACAATTATACCATGCGAGGGTCCTCATCCTGAAACTATGATATTTTTGGCTTGCATTGCCTTGGACGCTTTTCCACCAATTAACTAACTGTTTCTTCCCTAGACGATGTATCACTTTATCAATAGATAAATGACCCTGGTAAAAACACCTATGACCTCAAATAAGTATACCAATTTGGATGAGGTTGTGTATTTGTGTATATATTATAATTGTGATGTGTATATATGAAAGGGATGACATGGAGTAGGCATAAAGGATGGCATAAGTTTCCATAATGAAATTAAATTCACAAATTTCAAAAATGGATTATATACCACAATTATGTTATTTAACATTTTGAAATTATTTTTATTATTTATTATGTAAAGTATTTAATCTATGACTAATAAGTGAGAATTTGTTTACTCATCTTCAATTCCACAGTATACATGGGAAATTTAATATTTAAGTCATGGAGTATGACTTTACACAGGGAATTTGGTGGTATGAACAATGTTTTTCCCTGTTTAATACAAAGTTCATTTTCTATGACTTATTTTTGATAGACATGTTTTTATATTTATATTTTGTTTCAGGTGGTGTTCCATTGAATGCAAGTTTTCATTTATATCGAATTTATGAAGTGTTATTCAGTTTTTTTTTTTTTTGTTTGTGTTACATTTGGGTAGGATATCGAATTTGTGAAGTGTTGTTTATTTTTTTTGTGTCTTAGATCTGGCTAGGATATCGAATTATCATTTCACTTCATTGTATAAAATTATTATAGGTTTTGGCGTCTGAGTTTTGGACGTTTCAACATTTTCTTTTCAGCTTTCACTTCATTAAAAAAAATGTTTACAAAAATTAAGTGGATGGAAAATAGACAAGAATGAAAAATTAGAATAAAATAGATATTTATCCTCAATTTCAAACTTGACCTTATTTTGTCATTAATATAACAATTGAATATACATACAAAATAACATTGAATGTTTAATAAAAAAATTAATATTTATTTTCATTATCTAACATATCTATTATATCTAAATAACAATGTTTATAAGACAATATGCACCATTCTCGGATGGGGTGCCACATAGCGGAAGGAGGCCACGCAACCTTCCCATGAATGTAGCCATAAATATGGCCAGTCGCTGTCCCTCAACTCAACATTCAATGGAGGGAGACCTTAATTACTTGTAGAGGAAGGGAGGAAAACTTCCTCGAGTCTGGTTAATGGAGGTTTTGAGGATTAATGGCTGGAGGCGAGTGAGTACAATGATCATTTTTGTTAAATATATTGTAACCTCAACAGTCTGACAATACATTTCCAGCTGTCCTGGCCAATTGTACTTTCTATTTTTGTCTTGCTTGAGCCTATTTAGCTCAACTATTTCCCTTTGCATTGTACATCTTCAATTCTCTTCTTCATACATTCCAATATACTTTTGTATTCTTTTCTCTTTGCATTTCTCTTTGCTTCATAATTTATAATGGTATCAGAGCTTCAACAGTAAGCCTCTTCACACCGTCCGGAGAGCAACACGATCCTCATAGAGCAGAGCTTCATGGATCTTGAGAGAACGCGAAACAGTCTCTTTCACAAGGTTTGGAGAGTCGTCCGTCATACTCTCGAAAGATCCTCGCAGGAAACTTCCACGAGGAAGAAGACCATTTTACATTCAAAAGATCAATGTAGGAAGCTTGCAGACGTTGTAGAGCATACTACACTCGAAAGAACGAGGAAGCAAAGACCAAGAAAGAAGAAACTTTAAAGATTCTTGCACATTTTTCAACAATCAACAAAGACTGACGAAGAAGAGCTGCAGAATGGAAGAACGATTAAAGAACTTGAAGAATTCATTCAAAATTGTTAAAGATTGCTGCAGAAGGCAACATCGTTTAAAGTTTTTCAAAATTCGCTCAAATCTGTCAAAGATTGAAGCAGTGAACAAAGAATCTGTGTATTTCTTTAAAACCTTTGAAAGATTCACAAATCTTTCTTTCACAGGAGCAAAGAACGTGTCTCAGGTTCAAACAACAACCGTCGCAACCATAAGATTCGTTCTGAGAATGGATCTGAAGTGGGAAACTAGTTCAGAAGGGACGAGGAGAGCGCAGAAAAGGCAAAAGAGTTTCAGCCGTTAGATCTTGCGCAGAGGCCCAACAGCCATTGGATTCACAAGAAAGTGCACGAGGTTTAATCCTCTGCAGCACCAAGGAATTTTTTGACCTATGAAGTCCCGACATCATCTGGATCGTCCATTAAGAGACACGTGGCGAGATCGCGGCACTTCGCTGACTCGCAAGGTGTAAAGGTCAGAAGACTGTCATGAGAATTCGCGAATCACAAAATTTTGAGTCATTCTGGACCATTGGATCACGAAAGATCATGAGCCATCGATCTTGTCCCATCGCAAGATCGGTAATCGGGAGTTGGACGCCCAAAGGCGATTGCACTCCAAAAACTTCGATACGCGATATCGTGAAATCCCGAGAGGACTTGTGAATTGTCCATCTCAGAGGACAGGTAGCAGCAGATCCAGGCCATCACTCCATCAGCATTTTGGAGTTTGCAGTTTTGAAAGACCATCGCAACAAGAGTTCTAAACTCGCAAAATCACGATTCACGAAATAGCGATAAGATCACAGCCATCCATTTGACTGGACATGTGGCGGACATCGAGGAAACCGTCGGCATCTCGGCAACTGAAGTTCTCAAGTTGACAGAAACTTTGGCGTCGCAAGTCGCGAAATCGCGAAACGATGAGGATTGTTCTTCTTGTGGGGATGCATGGTGTAAATCCGAGGACTCGGGAAAAGTCTCGAAAAGGAAAGGGCCATTGGCACATCAGGATTTGACAAATCGCGAATCCTGAGGATAAGAAGCACGAGCATTTCGGAATTGCGAAGTTCGAAATTCCGAAAGGAGGAAAGCTCCGTTATGGGGCCCAGCTGATGTCATCTCATCAAAACGAGGGATCAGGAATCTCCATGGGGAAACCCCCAAAGTAGACTTGAGCTATCCATCTGTTGGGACACATGGTAGAGATCAAAGGAATCGGGAAATTTCCTGAAAGGAAAGCGCCATCGGTAAATCAGAGATCGGGGAATCGAGGAGTCAGAAGAACTCGTCATCAAGGTACACGAAGTCCCGATTCATGATATCCCAATAAGATCTAGACCGTCAGATCATAGGAAGATCTGGACCGTTAAATCGTCCAAAAGCAAATTTCGCATTTCGACAATTTGAAAGGAAAAAAACCCGAAAAGCCCGTAGAGCTTTAACATTAAGGCATGTGGTCACATTGCACGGTGACTAAGGCCAATTCAAGGCCGATAAGCTCTCATCGACAATCAACGTTTCGACGATCGGAGGTAAGTACGAAATTTCCCTCTATTTTTTTCTGAGATTTTTTTTTCAAAAAAAAATATGCCATCTAGCAACTTAGGACCAACTCAGGGTCTGATTCTACTTGGAAAGAACTATGAGTTCTAGTCTCTTTGTATGAGATTGTTCTTGCAAGCACAAGAATGCTGGGAACCAGTGGATCTTGGATATGTGGAACCAGATCTAGCAGCCCTTTCTGCCATGATAAATCCACAGCGAATTGCTCAGGCAACACTGAGGAACAAAGAAAATAAAGCCAAATTTTGGATTCAAAATTCTGTGGCTGACTCGATTTTCTCAAAAATCACAGGCGTTGGTACTTCAAAACAGGCCTAGGACATCCTTAAATCTTCCTATCAAGGAAATGACAGGGTCAAAACAGTTAAACTGCAGACCTTGAGGACGTAATTCGAGACTCTAAGGATGACAAAGTTCGAAAATGTGGATCAGTTCATGACCAGAGTCATGGGAATTGTAAATCAGATCAGATTGAATGGCAAAGCCAACACTGATCAACGCATTGTTGAGAAAATCCTCAGAAGTTTACTAAAGAAATTTGAAATGGTTGTAACAACAATCCTTGAATCCAAGGATCTGTCAAGTTTTTCAATAGATGAACTAATGGGTTCTCTGGTGACACATGAAACTAGACTACATCTCACCGATGAGTCAATCTCCAATGCTTTCAAAACTCAATTCTCCTTCAGCAGAGGGAGAGGCCGAGGAAGAAGAAGAGGTCACCAAGGGAGAGAGCGCAATCAAA
The DNA here is from genome assembly GCA_032191745.1 of Picea mariana. Taxonomy (NCBI): domain Eukaryota; kingdom Viridiplantae; phylum Streptophyta; class Pinopsida; order Pinales; family Pinaceae; genus Picea; species Picea mariana. The sequence continues at coordinate 19,296 of JASDQU010713992.1, read as the reverse complement.
GTTACCCTTACTCCAGTGGAGGTAACAGAAAACAGTATCTGAATCAAAATTTCCAAGGTCAAAGACAACAACAACAAAATCAACATCAGAACATCAGAATTTCCAGCCTCAAAGAGGCAGAGGGAGAAGATCAAATGACAAAACAAGCATACAATGCTATTACTGCAAAAAGTATGGGCACTATGAATCTGAATGCAGGAAGAAGCAAGCAGATCAGCTCTCAGGCAGAGCACATGTGTCAATTCACACGGGAGAAAACTCAGGAGGTATGTTTCTTTCGTGTCACAACACTAAACAACAACCTAAATATCTCTGGTTGCTGGACAGTGGATGCACCAATCACATGACAGGTAACAAAGAATTTCTTTCATGCATTGATTCTTTAGTCAAAGTTCAAGGAAAAGGAACTGTTCCTATTCTTACTAAACATAATGTAAAGAAAGACATATACAATGTATATCATGTTCCAGATCTGAAACATAATTTGCTAAGTGTAGGACAGCTCATTGAACATGGATATAAGGTACTTTTTGAGGGAGCATCTTGCAAAATTTATGATAAAAAACCAATCAGAAAATTAATTTTTGAAATCCTTATGACTCCAAATAGGATGTTTCCCCTTACCCTCAGAACTGCAAATCTGAGTCAACCATATGCACAGAGTGCATCAACCTTGAATGAAACAATGGTTTGGCATACAATATTTGGACATCTACCATTTCAGAGTCTAAGTCTTCTTCAAAAAAACTCCATGGTCAATGGTCTACCTATCTTTAAAGAGAAAATTCCCCCATGTGAGTCTTGCATACTTGGAAAACATAAGAGAACTAGTTTTCCACAGACTTCCAATCAAGCTAAACAACATCTTGAACTTGTTCACACTGACCTATGTGGACCAATGCAAACAGAGTCAATAGGTGGAAGTTTTTACTTTCTAATGTCTATTGATGATTTCAACAGAAAAACATGGATCTATTTTCTCAGACACAAGTCTGAAACTTTTGCAAAATTCAAAGAATTCAAGGCTGAAGCTGAAAAACAGAGTGGAAAATATATCAAAGCACTCAGGTCAGATGGAGGAAGAGAATACAACTCCAGAGTATTTGCAAATTTCTGCAAATCACAAGGCATTATCATGCAAACAACAGCCAGATATACTCCACAACAGAATGGAGTGGTTGAAAGGAAGAATCAGACAATAATGAATATGGCAGGAACACTTCTTAAAGAGAAAAGTTTGTCAAACAGGGTTTGGGCTGAAGCAGTAGCATGCTCATTTTATCTCTTGAATAGATCACCAACCACAAGTCTAAAGATGAAATTTCCCCAAGAAGCATGGAGTGGGACAAAGCTCAATGTAGCGCATCTAAGGACATTCGGATGCATAGCATACGCTCACATACCTTCTGAATTAAGGAAGAAACTTGATGACAGAAGTGAGAAATGTATTTTCACTGGCTATAGTGAAACATCTAAAGCTTATAGGCTTTACAATCCAATCACCAAGAAATTAATTCTCAGCAGAGATGTAAAATTTCTTGAAAATCAATTTTGGAATCATTCAAAAAATCAACAAATGGACAGTCTAAATCCATGGTTGCCAAGTTCTGAAAATGCAGAAAATTCAGGACAACAAGTACCTCAAACTTTTCTTCCAAGATTGCAAGTACAAAGACAACTTGAAAATTCTCAGGATAACTCAACTTCCAGCAGAGAATCATTCTCTGAACCACAAAATCAGAGAACTTGAAGTTTGAGAGAAATCCATCAGCAGTTGGATGACTTTGAACAACACAACCTTTTTTCTTTAATGTCATGTCAACCTACATCCTTTAAGGAAGCATCTAAGGAGCCACATTGGGTTCAAGCCATGAACCAAGAAATTGACTCCATTGAGAAGAACAAGACATGGGATCTTGTTGATTTGTCAAGACACAAGAAGAGTATTGGTGTCAAGTGGGTTTACAAAACTAAACTCAATAAAAAAGGGCAGATTGAAAAGCACAAGGCAAGACTTGTTGCTAAAGGATTCTCACAACAACCCGGTACTAATTATGGTGAAACTTTTGCTCCAGTAGCAAGATTAGACACTGTAAGGACTCTATTGGCCATAGCAGCACAACACAAATGGCAAGTATACCAGATGGATGTCAAGTCAACATTCCTAAATGGTTTCTTAGAAGAAGAAGTTTATGTCAATCAACCACCTGTATTTGAAGTCCAAGAGAACCCAGCCAAAGTATATCGGTTGAAGAAAGCCTTGTATGGCTTAAAGAAAGCTCCAAGAGCTTGGTACAACAGAATTGACACTTATTTGATCAAAAGTGGTTTCAGCAGAAGTCAAAATGAGCCAACTCTTTACACCAAAACAGATCATCATGGTAAAATTCTAATTGTATGTCTATATGTTGATGACATGATCTATACTGGAAATCTTGAGTTAACAGATTTTAAACATGCCATGCAATCTGAGTTTGAGATGACAGATCTTCGCATCATGAAATATTTTTTAGGGATTGAGGTCAATCAATTAGCCAAAGGCATTTTTGTCTGTCAGCAAAAGTATGCAGCAAACATCCTCAAAATATTTCGCATGGAAGAATGCAACCCAGCAGAAACCCCTATACCACTAGGCACAAAGTTGAGCAAGAATGATGAAGGTCCTACAATGGACTCTACCTTGTACAAAAGTTTAGTAGGCAGTTTGTTGTATCTTATAGCAACTAGGCCTGACATTATGTATGCAGCGAGCCTTGTTTCCATATTCATGGAATCACCCAAAGATTCGCACTGGAAAATGGAAAAACGAATTTTGAGATATGTAGCAGGAACACTAGATTTTGGCTTATGGTACACTAAATCAGATAGTAATCAACTTACTGGTTACATAGACAGTGATTTTGTAGGCAGCCTCGATGACAGGAAAAGCACATCTGGACATGTTTTTCAACCGGGCACGAACCTAATCTCATGGGCATCAAAGAAGGAGCCAAATGTTTCAATATCTTCTACAGAGGCAGAGTATGTAGCTACTACCTCGGCTTCTTGTCAAGCTGTGTGCCTGAGAAGAATATTGAAAGATATGTCACATACAGAAAAGGATCCAACTCCTATTTTCTGTGATAATACATCAACAACTTCTTTATCCAAAAATCATGTGTTTCACAAGAAAAGCAAACACATTGACACTCGTTTTCATTTCATACGCGAGCTAGTCAATAATGGTGATATTGCACTACAATTTTGTGGTTCTCGAGATCATCTTGCTGATATCTTTACAAAGCCACTAGGAAAATTGGTTTTTGATTTTCAGAGACAACACTTAGGCATAATCAGTGCTGATGATTGTAACTGTTGAGTTTAAGAGGGAGTGTTAAATATATTGTAACCTCAACAGTCTGACAGTACATTGCCAGCTGTCTTGGCGAGCTGTACTTTCTATTTTTGTCTTGTTTGAGCCCATTTAGCTCAGCTATTTCCCTTTGCATTGTACAACTTCACTTTTCTTCATACATTCTAATATATTGTTCTATTCTTTTCTCTTTGCATTTCTCTTTGCTTCACAATTTATCAATTTCCACACCGGGGATATCTCTCCCTCCCAGCCTTAGCTCACATTATTTTTCCTTCGAGCTCTGTCAACTTGCTCGCTCTGAGAATTGGATTATTTTGCAGTGGGTTGTACTGGCAGTAATTTAGTGGATTATTCACTCCCATGGCTCAGCCATGCAAAGAGAGAGGTAAACCGAGAGGTGGACCTGCCTAGTATAACTACGCTGCCCGACAGAGACGCCTACAACAACTGGAACAGGCCCTGTCCATTTACAAGACACATCGCACCACGAAGCCACAAATTCCACTGATAGCCTACATCAAGGAGAAATTTCTGGAGAAATCCATACAGGTTCCACCAGAATTCCTCCTCTACACGGTCCTACATACATCCATCCATCCATGAGGTTTTTTGTCTCTAAATGTTCACAAGCACTTCGCTATCTCGTTTGTCTGCGAGCACCATGATCCGGTGACTGGATCACCGACCGACGACCTGGCCGTCCCTTCATCCGTGGACCATCCCATCATCATAATTAATTGCAACTATAAGCCGGTAGATGGACTCGCGCGCTCCAAAACCTAATTCAAATTCAATTTTGAATGTTCATTTGGGTGTTCGTCGTGGTTTCGAATCCCGCTTCGTCTCAAATTCAAATTCAAAAAATTGAACCTGATCCATTTCCCTCCTAATTTGTTTAAAAAAAGCTTCGCCCATGTTGTAGTCACACGCTCTGTGTTAAAATGATCACTGTTGTAGGGGAAATCGTCATTTGTGTCAATTACAGAATGTGTCCCCAATTGACAATGCTTTGTCATATAACAAAAATCTGATCCAACATGTTTTGTTGAATGCAGGGACACCCAAGAGGCTAGGAACGAATATTGATACCTATATCTTTGCTCTTTTCAACGAGAACAAGAAGCCGAGGGCTAAGACTGAGAGTCACTTTGGGCTCGTCAACCCTGATCAAACTCATGCATACCCTGCCACTTTTCTCCATTCTTAAGAACAACATGTGATCCCACAACACCAACATATTGGGGATAAAATCGATGTCAAGGAGCCATATTATTTATATGCAAACTACAGTAATAGAGATATTTATATTCCATGCTACATGTCTATTCACGACTTTTGAAATAAAGTGTGAACGATAAAGTATTAGGCATCCAGATAACTTTTGGAAATGGCAGAGCTTCACAATTGTTTCTATAAAGAAAACTCAGCAATATAAAACAATAGTAGTTTTTCCATTACAAGAAAGTGGAGCAGTATTTCCTTAACCATGAACTTAAGAAATAGTATCTCCATCCGACCTTACATCTATCTTGCATGTTAAAAAATTATGGGTGCACAGTAAATGCTAGAAACCCATCAAATTTTCTTTGACTGAAGCGTTGAGATGTCTAAAAGTTTAGAAGGTATCCATCCCAAGTGAGTTAATTCCATAGTTTTTGATATCAAATTCTTTTCTCGGAAGAATGTGATTTGCAAAAAGAGGGAGTGGTAATTGAGTTATTTTTCCGAATATTACAGATTGTTGCTTCTATTTGTAATTTTAAAATACTATTTTTTTTATCAATATTATTTATAAGAAATTATGTGTGATGTTGAGAACGAGTAGATCTAATAGTCCCGGTGGGAGTGGGATTTAATTCCAATTGGTTAGTGGGTTTCACTCTACTATTTCGCAATATATCAGAAAATAATGACTCATGTATTTGATGTGGAGAAGCTCGTCACGCATGGAAGAAAATGTGTAATGAATAGTATATTCTATATGAAGATGAAAATAATAACTGCCTCGTGAAATAATGAAATCCTTTATTTGTTCAATTCACAACACCATTTTCATGACTCATAAATAAATTTGACTTCAAGGAAAGAGTATATATATATTTATTTACTATTAACAATAGACAAACAAGATTTTAGTGGTCCGATTTGCACATTTCAACGACAAACGCAAATGAGAAATACTATGAATGTTCTGATCATAAGCTGCTAGCAATAGCAATCTATGAAATGTTTGTTATCTTAATTACATTAACGCCAATATTCATATAGGTTTTGAATTTGATATCATTTAAAATACATTGTTCTTGTGATATGGAATTTAGAGTGAATGCCAATGTACATCTATTTATATATTATTTTATTCTTACTTAAAAAAATTGTATTATGTACTTTATTTAAAAATGAATGAATTTATTTAGTAACATTAAATAATATATTATTATTAATTTTGAAAAAAATATAATTAAATTATTGGACATATTAATAAGTATTAAACATTTTATTGATAATAAATCACAAATTGATACAACATACTTCATAGAAGAGGTTAGGGAAAGTAATTGATCACAAAGATAGGTTGATCCGATCGTGTCAAAGTAAGTTGTGATGACCATAAATATAACATACTTAGTAAATCTCTCAACTTAAAAGGGCCAGGAATATTTAAAAATGAAGACCCCATTCCCCAAGACCAAGTTGAATTAAGGAAGGAAGTTGAAAAGGTAAAAGAAGTCAGGAAAGAAGGAGAATGGGCAATAATTAGAAATCAAAAAGCTATTGTTAGGGATAGAGACAAGAAGGATAATAATAAATATGAATTTGGGACACTCGGGATCCTTTTTTGGAATTTTCGTGGCTTTCCATGGCGCAGAGGTCCTATGATAAGTTGGATCCCAAGTGATATTGATATTATCTATCTAGTTGAAACTTGAGAGCATGAGGAGTATAAGGTCCCTAACATGGAAGTATTTTTCTTGTGGTTGACATGGAAAAAAAATCCCACCATTGAGGGATAGGAGGCATAGCTTTTTATATTAGAAAGAGCATTTCTCCTCACATTCAACTTCATAAGATTGACTCTCTTTATCACTACATTTGGATAGAAATTTTAGACACCAATGCTAAGATGTATAGAGCAATTTTCTATTTTGCACTTATTAATTCTGGTTTTTATAACAAAAACAATCTAGATAACAATTGTCTCTATAATAATTTAGAACAAGATATTTAGAGTTTGAAAAATTAAGGTAATATCCTCATGCTAGGAGACATTAATGCTAGGATTGCAACCAAACAAGCTACTCTTTTAAGTAATGAATCCAACTATAATCCGTTATGCCTAGATGAGGACCTTGTTTTATCTAGTAGCTACAAAAGAAGCTCTCAAGACCTAATTGAGAATTTCTTTGGTACTGAGTTGGTCAAGCTCTACAGTTCTCAAGAAATAATAATTTGCAATGGAGTAATGAAGTGGACAAAATCCAACCAGATGACTTTTATTCATGGGCTAGGTAGTAGTTTTATATATTATGTGATATATGACATCCACGTTTCCAACCAAATAGCAAATTTTGACATTTTAAATAACCATGAGCCTGAATCTGATCATAAACCTTTAATATTAACTCTAAACTTTTCCATGCATAGGAGTGCCACTGAAGAGAATTATGATAATCAAAGGAATTTTCACTTTGACAAAAGTAATGTTGACATTTTCATAAAGGATTTAAATAGTAAATTAAATCTCTTAACTTATAAGAAAAACATTGAAGAACTCTATCATAATTTTAAAACTACCCTTTCCACTTCTATTAACAAGTTCTCTTTTGAGGTGTCCTATAAAAAGAATAATAGAAAGACCAACCTTTGGTATGATAAAGAATGTAAAATTTCTAGGAAATCCATTAGGGATGCTTCTAATGAGTCCTTAAAACTTGATAAGATCAATATGTACAAAGCTATAAATAAAAGGAAAAAAAATGTAGTATATCAATAAAATGCAAGAGCAGCTTTCACAACTGTATAAGCTGGATCCTAATAAGTTTTGGAGCCAAATTATAAAATGAAATACTAAAGAAAATAATAGGATTCCCTTAAGGGACTGAAATTCCTACCTTAAAAGTCTTTACAAGTTCCCTAATGCCATGGACACCATTCTTATTGTCCCTACAAAGGAAGGAGTTTTTTCTTTAGATGACATAGAGTTTGGGGTTAAGCGGCATGCAAATGGGAAAGCTAAATACATTGAAGGCTACCAAGCTAAAATTTTTAAAATCGGAGGGCCAATCCTTATCCCTCACATACACAAGCTTTTCAATTTAGCTGTAAAGCAAGACTTCCCTAAACCCTGGACACAAAGCCTCATTGTTCCTATTTTTAAAAATGGGGATAGAAACATTCCCTCTAATTATAGGACCATTATGATTAGCCTAATTTTAGCCAAGATTTATGGAATTATTTTGGAAAATAAGATTAACCTTTGGCTAGAAAGTCACAGTAAAATAGCTAAAGGTGAGGCCAGGTTTAGGAGATATCATTCAACTATGGACCATCTTGTAACCTTTAGGATCATTACAGAGGAGTTCTGAAATACTAAAACCAATCTTTTTTTTTGACTTTAGAAAACATTTTGACATGGTTCCTATGAAAAACCTTTGGAATAGGTTGGAAGAGATAAAAGTGACTTGCAAGTTGAGGGTTGCTGCTCTCATGGATGAAGACCCTGATGATGATCAGGCTCATGATGATCAAGCTGATGAACAAACTCACCCAACTCCTAGCTCTTGAAGACTCATKGAAGACCACCTCCCCTTGATATTTGAGATGAGAAAGGATGTTGCAGAGCAACAACACCACCAGAGCATATTCAACAAGCATTTATAGGTCTTGCATGACTCCTTGTAAAGAGATCCTAAGAATATTTGATGCCCAACTTGCTCCAACCTTTCATCTTCCGAATTCATCAATATCGATGCCTGGGTTCACCCCATGTCTAGCACTTTCATAGGTTTGTTCTCTAGTTTAATGACTRAGTTTTTTCAATTTTTGCATACCACATTTGAGACTTTCGCATTAATAGAAGTAAACCTCTTTTCATCTCTCTGTAAAAACTGTGATAAAACACTCGGGCATGGAGTATCCAGTCAAGGGTTGTGATTCTATTGTAATGTAGGTTTGATTATAGTGGTATCATAGCCAATTTTAGTCAGCTTCCTTGTTATATTATTCCCTCTCACAATGAATGACTCGGGCATGGAGGATTCAGTCGAGTTGTTGTAGTTGCATGATAATGTAGGTTTGATTATTATGTTGTTGTGACTGTGTTTCTTGGACATATTTGAGTGTTTGATGCTTAATCTCAATACTTCTCTTGAGTCTGAGTTTTTCTTCACCAAGCTACTTGAAAGACGGATGCCCATAACATTCTTGTTCACCCCTCTCACTAATTCTTCCCTATGATCACACTTAAAATCAATTCACTCACTGAAGTTAATGTGACCCTGACTTCCCTGTGCATTTCTTGTCCAGTTTTGTATTGAAATCATTCTTGTATTGAGTTTTCTCCATTTTGACCTCCACTCATATCAATCAAACATCCACCAAACACTCTGATGTGTATTGGCATTATCCTCCCACAATCTGAGGGTGAA
>JASDQU010713991.1:10978-27139 GCA_032191745.1 Picea mariana | reverse complement strand
TTATTTATTACTGCTCATTATTGGATAATAATTCTACATTGATATAACATTTGAAGAAAAAGGATTATAATTACGTTATTACTGATTCACCCCCCCTCTCAGTAATCCAACAATGAACTGAGGCATGGAATGGACCTAGAAGAGTAGAGGAGAAAACAATCTGAGAGGTACACAAGAAAAGTTGAGATAAAAAAAGAGTGGAAGAGAAGGGTGGAAAAGAATTGGTCAAGGGTGCACGATGATGGGTTAGGTCCAAGATGAGGAGGAAGGAAACCACACCAAGTGGTAGTGCGAGATTAAATTATGTGCCAACGTAGAGCACAGACGAAGATAGGCCCATGAAGAGATGTGGAATAAAGGAGATGGAGTCCAGTAGGGATATCATTAATGATACTAGTACAAACCTAGGTGATGAAGTCTGTGTTGATGTTTGGACAACATTGGGAAGACATTCTCTTAGATTAATAATTAATAATATAATCAATGATTATTAAATACTATATATAATAAGTAAATAATAATAATAAATAGTTATTGATTATCCAAGGGACACATCCTTTCATGGATGGGCACCATATGTTCCCTATATATGGAACACTCATCATTGTAATAATATATCGATCATATCTCATATGAAGAAAAAACAATATGGTATCAGAGTGGGCTTGACTCCTTCACAGGAGGGCCTAGAAAAATGACAGTAGAGTAGAATGTTGAGAGTGTTAAATTTATGGGGTTGTTAAAATATATATGTACAACATATTTACTTTTTACTCCTACCTAAATTATAGAAAGAATTCCATAAATTATGGTGGGAAGTAATTTCTAGTAAAAATGTCTAATTACCTAAATATGAGGAATGTACTCCATATTTACTTATACCTATATTTATGCAAAGAATCACATGGATTATGAAGGAACAATTTAACAAAGTCAAATACTATGTGGATGGATTATAACCAAATTAATCTTTGGGTAATTATGGGAGGTATTCTTCTAATTTTCAAAGAGACATGTCTTTTTTGGATCAATCTATTATTACTATAAAAGGACACTTGAAAGACACAACAATAGACACACATATTTTTTATCTCTCACACGTGGGATAAGTGATCTAAGGAAGAGACTAAGAAGTTGAAATTTTACGAGTTACTTAGTGATGTTCTAGTGTTTACTAAAGTAATGTCGTATATCATTGGAAGTAAATACCACTTGCGGAAAAATGTGCTTTTTTAATTTAACACTAGAAAATCAACATGGTTAGTCATATGACATCGAGTATATGATGGATGTGTGTTGGTAGCCGTATGAAATCGAGTATATGATGGATGTGTGTTGGTCATAGTAGAAGACATATTATTTAGAGGGCCACTATATTTAGTTGTGCACAAAACAAATTTATCTCCTCTAGGAGATTTTTTTTTTGTTCTTGTTTCTTGTTCCGGGAAGGTCATGAGTAATAGCTCTGAGAAGGAGCCATAATGACGGTCGTAGGAGGTAGACATGGGAAAGACCTTCCAACATGATATCAAGGGTAGACATTTCTAGATATGATGCTCAGAGATAGGAAGTCTCTAGGAGCAATGTACCTCCTAGGATGAGACCATGCTAGATAGCAAAGACAATTCCAATGATCATGGATACAACGAGTCAAGAACGACTGTAGGACAACTATGGTGTATCTATTAGAGGAGGAAAACACATTATGAGACTTGGAGGGAGTAGGTGTAACAGTCCCAGTACATGAGTCGATCCATGAGATGTTGAGGAAGCAGACATGGCAGTAGTTACAGTGTATGTAGAGGCACTTCCAGAGAGGGAGGCGATACTACATCCAAAGGGAGCAGAGATTGAGTTGCCTCCAGAGAAGGAGGAAGAGCTACCTTCAATGTCAGAGGGAGCAGAGACAGAGGAGGAGTCACCTCCAACTCCATATGGAGTGTTGATGTTTTTTATCTTCCTGAGACATTGGTTTCATGAGGGAACCTCAATATATCAAGTATGGTCCAAGATGACTTAGCATGATCAACATTTACCTATGTTTTTGTGGGAAAAGGCATCCATGAATGCAATGTATTTTCAGAACAAAAGTTCGCATAAGACTTTGAGGAACATGACGCTCGAGGATGCCTTCACCGGAGTGAATCCTGATGTTGGACACTTCAGGATATTTGGGTGTTCAATATACATTCATGTAACCAAGGAGAAAAGGATCAAGCTAGACCCTTCAGGCAGAAAAGGTGCATTTGTGGGGTACAATGAGTGTTTGAAGGAATACCAGATCTACATCCCTGGTCAAAGACAAATTGAGGTGAGAAGAGATGTTACCTTTTAGGAGGAGGTGTACTTTAAGAGATCTAGAGGATCTCACATGGAGATTGATCCAATTTATCCTGTTGATCTTGTAGCTTCAGTTGATGTTCCCAGAGATATTGCAGTAGGTCCAAAGAGACCTATATGGGCTCGTCAAACTCTCCAAGAGGCAGAAGGATATGCAAATCCTCTTGGTACCTTCCAAGTGAGAAAGAGACCTCAGAGATATTCATGCTATGCCGCAACTATGACCCATATCATTCATTTTGAGCCTTCTTACTACGAGGAGGAAACTAGTCATCCAGTATGGAGAGATGTCATGATGAGGAGTATCAATCCATCATGAAGAATGGTGTGTAGGATATTGTTCTGAGACCTGAGGTGAAATTTGTAGTGACTTCCAAATGGATCTACAAGATCAAACACATAGTTGACGGGAGCATCGAGAGGCAAAAAATGAGATTTGTTGCTAGAGGATTCTCTCATGTGGAAGGAATATATTATGAGAATACATTGTCTCTTGTTTCTCCATACACTTCTATCCGTATAATTATTTCCTCTACAATATCCATGTGTTGGAGAGTACATCAGATGGATGTAAATACAAGATTTCTTAATGGAGAGGTTGAGGATGAAGTATACATCAAGCATCCATATGGTTTCATGATACATGAGGAGTCTCATGTGTGTAGGTTGAAGAAGGCCTTGTATGGACTCAAGCAGCCACCTCGAGCCTGGTATGCGAGGATTGATGGACACCTGATGATTTTTGGATTCAACAAAAGTGTTGTTGATCCCAGCCTATACTACAAGACTATTAATGGTGAGTCCCTGATTTTGGTCCTCTACGTTGATGATTTATTCCTCACCAGTACAAAGAGCCTTATTGTTGAATGCAAGCATCTGTTCGCCTCTAAGTTTGAGATGAAAGGCCTTAGTATAATGCACTACTTCTTGGGACTAGAGGTGTGGTAGAGAACTGATGAGATATTCCCAAGTCAGGGGAAGTACACAGTTAAGATATTGATGAAGTTTGGGATGCTGAACTTGAAGCCCGTGGCTACACCAATGGTGACGAATCTAAAGAAACTAAGTGTGTCTTCTTTTGATTCTGACGAAATTGATCTGACTCTGTACAGACAACTGATTGGATAATTGATGTATTTGGGTAACACCGGACCATATATTTTTTATGCATTGAGTACACTTATCTAGTTTATGAGTCAGCGGAGACAGACACACTGGACTGTTGTGAAGCATGTGTTGAGATACCTATGAGGCACAATTTGACATGGTCTGAGATTTACTTCCAGTATTGCATGAGATTGCATGGATATACTGACTCTAATTGGGCAGGGAGCGCAATGGACAAGAAGATCATTTCTGGGTGTTTCTTCACTTTGGGATCTACCATGGTTTCCTAGTGTAGCAGGAAACTGACTTATGTGGCCTTAAGCATCACAGAAGAAGAGCACATTTCATTGAGTGTGGCAGTCCATGAAGAAGTGTGGCTTTGCAAGATCCTTGTAGATTTATTTGGACATGTGTTGGATTCCATTGTTATTCTGAGACATGGTGTAGAGGAAGGAAGTATTGATGCAATGCCTTCCTACAGATAAGCAAGTTGTTTATGTTCTTACCAAACTAGGATGAAGTTCGAGTACTTTCTTGACAAACTTGGCATGTCAAAGAATGCCTCCCTAGCTAAGAGGGAGTGTTGATGTTTGCAGCTTCCTCAGACATTCTTCAGATCGTACTCCTCTATGGTTGAGTTGAGTTGATATGTGAGGACACTTATCCAAGAAGGGATAAGTGGGATACTTATCCAAGAAAGGATAAGTGTGTTGATCTGTGAGGACACTTATCCGAGAAGGTATATCCCAACATCCTTTGTGGAGAGAACATTAGGACATGTCAAGGGAGTTTGCATTGATGTCACACACTATGGGGAGTTGACCCTAGTGTTTCTAGAGGGAGTAACCTCTAGAAGTCCACATGGGAGTGCCATGTGTGACAGACATTCTCCATATCATACTCCTCTATGAACTGAGTTGAGTTGATCTGTGAGGACAGTTATTCGAGAAGGGATAAGTGGGACACTTATCCGAGAAGGGATAAGTGGGTTTGGAATTATAGCCCAATGTCCCTTGTGAGATCACATGAGGACATATCAAAGGAGTTTACCTTGATGTCACAGACTATGGAGAGTTGAACCTAGTGTTTCTAGAGGGAGTAGCCTCTATAATTCCACATAGGAGTGTCATTTCTGACAGGTTTTTTCTACTACAATGGTTGTGTACCACTGGTGGAGACTGTGTATCTCTAGACAGTAGTTGTGTATTGCAACAATGGTTTTGTACGCTACTATAATGGTTGTGTACCATTACCGGAGACTGTATGTCTTTGGACAATAGTTGTGTAGTACTACAGTGGTTTTGTACCACTGGAAGTGACTGTGCGTCACTAGATAGTAGTTGTGTGCTACTAGTAGTGGTTGTGCACCACTAGATATTAGTTGTGTACTACTGTGGAAAGATACCTCCCTATCTAATAGGGAGTGTTGATGTTTCAACATTGGGCAGACCTTCTCCTAAATTGTGTTGCAGGCTAAGGGAGATAGGACACATTTATCATAAAGGTGCACTTGTGGTAAATGGGCCCAAGAGTATTCCTTCCTTGATCATGAAAAGGAATAATATGGACTCAAGGTGCTTGAAGTGATTTCCACATGTCAGTTAGCATCAGGTTGAAATTCACTCACAGGTGTGTACCTGTGGTGAAATATCCTAGTGTGGTATTTGTCCTAGTCATGGTGACTTGACAAGGAATGATAAAGACTCAAGATGCTATATGATATTACATGCAGACCCAGAGTGAGCCTGATCTAAGAGAGAGTCAATTGGCTCAAAAGGGAGAGTTGCAGAAGGAGTTTCTCCTAGGTTTAGGTGGGAGAGAGACATCTCCCAAGACTAACAGACAAGTGTCATGAGTCTAGGGTAAATTTTGTACACTTCAGATACAAGCTTGGCATGATGCAAAATGTCTCCCTCATTGAGAGGGAGTGTTTATGTTTGGACAACATCGAGAAGACATTCTCTTAGATTAATAATTAATAATATAATTATTGATTATTAAATACTATATATAATAAGTAAATGATAATAATAAATAGTTTTTTATTATCCAAGGGACACATCCTTTCATGGATGGTCACCATATGTTCCCTATATATGGAACACTCATCATTGTAATAATATATTGATCATATCTCATGTGAAGAAAAAACAACAATCTCCCCCCTTTGGTTGTTGTGGAGTTCCACAATATGAGAAGAAGGTGAAGAGCAAAGTAGTGGTGAACTGATAAGGAGAGAGGATGGAACGCAAAGGAGTGGTGTGCTTATTGGAGAGAGTGATTATGTGCAAGGTGGTAGTGCGAAAATCAGACTAGGAGATGAAGTGTGTAGTGGCAGTGCACAGATTGACTCGGATTTATAACCACACATTTGTGGTGCACAGTCAGGGCAGGAAGATAGGGAACATATTGTTGGTGTGCCAAAATAAAAGGAAGATAAAGGATCCCTAATGGTGGGGGAGATGATTTTACAGTAGTGGATGGTATTGCACGATTGCAAGTAGATAGCTCTCTAGGTCACCTCATAAGAAGCTTGAGAAGAATATCGTCTTACCCCACCTTTGTACCACCCCCCTTGTGAAATTTTAATCAATAAGAAAACACAGTAGATAATGAATATATTAGAGATGAATAAAGAGAAGAAAAATAAAGAAGTGACGAGAAAAGTTAAGAAGAAGGTGAAGTTAGTACTAATTTACCCCAAGCGATAGTGATGTGGAAAGGTGAAACCAACAAAAATAAAAGAAGTGGAACTAGCTTAGGTTCGAAGATGGAAAATCAAGACAATACACTGAGGTTTCCCTTGTTCCATGGAATGGGTAAGAACCATGTAGAGAAACACTGGTTCATATATGAAGTATTCTAGTCTGTAAAGAGAGTTACAAATGATGGGGATAATATCACACAATTGGAAACCATGATTAGGGATATATCCCTGACATGGTACATGAAATACAAGGCTATTGCGCTAGCAGGATGACCAAGGTCCCTAGCCAAGATTAAGAATGATATACTTAAGGATTTTAAGAAGCCTAAATCAAAATCCCAATGCATTACTAAAATCAAGGAGATCAAGCAGAAGGAAGGAGAAGTCATATGGGACTATGAAAAGTGGTTTAAAATATTATTGGATAGGCTGGCGTTCCTAATCCAGGTTGTGAAACACAGAGAATTGTTCATTCTGGGTTTACTCCCCCATATTCAAGTCTCGATCACCCAAAAAAAGGTAATGAATCAGGCTGAGGCAGTCGAGATCATGATACGCTTGGAAGCTACACTTGGAGGTGCAGAGACATTGAATGGGTTGGTGCAGGTTCAGTCGCAACTGGCCAACTTAACGATACAACTACAAGATATGGATAAGACTAAATTCGTGTGTGATTACATATGGTGTACTACATGTCACTCCGAGGGGCATCACTGAGATGAGTGCCCTGTCCTTCCAAGCTATGTGGTGAAAGGCACACCAAGTCCATTTCCATATGGACAATTAGAATGGTGTGAAATATGTAGGAAGTGAGGCCATGTGACACCTCATTGTCCCACTTTGTAAAAGTACCATACAAAAACTCACACTCCATTCTGTGAGTTCTGCAAATCCATTGGCCATAATGTCAATAGTTTTCGCTCCCTCTAGTTAATACAAGATAACACCCACAGTGCATTTCGAGTGTAGGAGGAGAAAAAGGGTGGTGAGCAGGATGGAACAGATAGAGGAAAATACCGAGGACCCCAAGGTGTATATGGGCGTGGTCGCGGCTGCAGATATGGCGTAGGAGGAGGTCGGCGCCCCACCTGTTTTAATTGCAATGAGATTGTTCTTGTCTAACAATTTTGCACCAAACTGCACATACTATGTGCATGTTTTTATAGTCCTGAACATGTAACCGAAGATTTTATTGACTTACTGAAGAAGTGGGAGGACAATAATACCAACTGTAACATGGTGCATGTCGAGCCGCACAAAAACAAAAAGAAGAATGAGGAAGCATATGTTTGGGTAGTAACCTGTAGAGGGGCGAAGACAAGGGAAGAATTCAATCATGGTGAAGGCTTGGGTCAAAAACTAGATGAAAATATCAGAAAGGAACCCTATCCCCATCCAAAGTTTGATGTTGCTCAGCAGAAGCAGTTTCTGCGTGATACGCGGAGAGCACTTGAATAAGAAAGAGTGTGCAAAGAGATCCAATATGTTACTCAAAGGTCTCTTGAAGAGGAATAGATTCCAGAGGAAGTGCAGAGGGTGACATAAAGGTCACTAGAATAATCATGGATACATGAAGAGGTGCAATAGACGATGCAAAGGTCACTAGAGGAAGATCGTGCATGCGAGGGATTGCAGCATGCGATGCTAAGATCTTTGGAGGAGGCTTGTGTGAGCGATGAAATATAGCATGCGACTCAAAGATCAATATAAGAAGCAGACAAATAGACTATGTTGTGATGTGCTGAGAAAAAATCCCATGAAGAACTACGCCAGGAGGAGTTGCAATGCACAACATGCGCAGAAGACTTATGAGACTTAGGTTGCATGAAAGAAGTTGAAGAGAAATTCAATACCTTCTTACACTGATGTTTGATATTTCTTAAATATCCATAAGTGGCAAGAAATATGACCCATATGTTAGTTTCTTGCATGAGAGAACAAGAAGAGGAGACCACCATATCTAATCGACTGTTGGAAAGGGGTGTCTTCCTAGGTCATAAAGCAAAAGTGCACTGGCTAAGAATTTAAAATGACAACAGAGATTGGTGGGTATGAAATGGATGGAGTCATGTTGGATCTAGGATCTGACGTGAACACTTTTCCCAATAAATCTTGGGAAGTGATGGGTAAGATTAAGTTGGTCTAGTCGCCCATCCAGCTCTGATTAACCAATCAATACAAGATCTACCCCATAGGCCAGCTGGAGAAAGTACAAGTGAACATTGAAGGAGTGAAAACAAAGGTCGACTCAAAGTCATCAATATCTTGGATGAGTCTAATCCATATCCTGCATTACTGGGGATCGACTAGGACTTTGACAGCAATGCAATGTTAAACTTGAAGAAGAGACATATGTCCTTTGAAGCTGACACCCTGTGCATGGTCACGCCACTGGATTCATATGAGGGAAACTGATACAATGAGCTTGTGGATGAGTATGTGCAAAGCTCGGCCATTGAAAATATTTATAAGGTCATCAAGCATAGGGAGGACTATATCGACCCCACCGCAGATGGTGAATTGAGTTGGAGAAGTCTCAAGTATTATGACACATATTCGGAAGATGCTATGGAAAGGTGGAAGAATAAGATATACAAAGTATCAATAGGGAGGTGCACACACATCTCAACAGAAGAGAATGTGGAAGACTTTGGATCCTATCGGTATGATGAGTCAGAGTCGGTACACACATTATTAGCATGGATACAACATATTCCAGAAAATTAGAGATTTCACACTCTTGACGTAGTGCTATTAGTAATTCATGTGGGATGGTGGGCTGCACATCGGGAACCTTACCGAGAATGGGTAACCGTGGAGGCGGACATGAATGAATGATTTAGAATTAGAGAAACCATACCTCACATCACATATCTTTGTAGAAGAGGTTTTTTATCCAAGAAAAGGCATAGTGCACACCGTAAATATTTAAAGTATCGACGTGATTGTCCAAATCCATCCCCTATATGACCAGTCCCAAAAAAAATCGATGAACTAGCCTCAAAACCACCTGCACTTACTCTAAATACAACTACTAATTTCATGAACCTCTAATAATCATTCACCAAAATCTCCTCATTTCCCCCCAATCTCATAGAGCCAATAGATGAGATAAATGCCAGCATTGATGAGATCCTACATCAATGGATACTGCAAGAACTGGACGCACCTAATCCTGAGCCCCCGGGGCTAACATTGCTTGAAGGAATTGTTGGAAATGATTTTATGGTGTTGGAATTGATGTCAAAGAGGGTATATGATGTTGGTGTTGGCATTGATGCAAAGAGGATAAATATGGTCACCATTATTATCATTAAGATAGATTAACATATTCCCTCCAAACCATATCTCAAATTGCTTTTAGTGTCTACTCCATTAATTATGTGTCTCCATTGAAAAGCCATTCATAAGCATAGGAACATAAAAAAGCGTCGAGACTACCCTAGAAGGTTGGATGTTGAAAGGAAGTTTCTTATGAACCTGGAAGTCCGTTGTGCACCCCAAAAAATGGCTAAGTATCATATTTTATCGGTCAAAATCATATAAAGGATAACACTAACCTGCAAACTCGCCACCTGCTGAAAATAATCACTTAAAAATTTCTAAGTATGGTTCATTATGGAGGTAGTGGAATTTGGGCATGCATTTTGATGACAGTGGAGTTGAAAAGGAAGACATGTGAGTCTGTGAGTTTGTTGGTCCACAAACCCACCACATAAAGTAATTCTAAGTAGAGTGAAATTTGTAGATGGCAGAAATAAAAGGTACATTTTAGTGATCACGGAACTTGGGAGGAAGAAAATGGCAACCCATGAGTTTACTGGTCCATGAACCCTCTACTTAAAATAATTCAAAGTAAAGTCCATGTTTCAAATGTAATGAGGACCATCCACTCAACAGTTGATTAAAACTCAACCGTTGATTTGGTTTAGTGCTTACAAAAGCCAGGGTCGTCGACTCAACTCTTGATCAAGTCTAGTCCGTTGATTTGGTTAAGCACCAAAATAAGTCTCGTGTGTATTCTCCCTTGGTCACAAACCAAAATTATATGGGAAATATGAAGCAACGATGGGTTAAAGTATTGGGCTAACACCTGGTCATAGTGTCTGGTCACTTGGTAATAAGAAAGTGCCATGACGCTTGTTCTTGAAGAACTCAGAGGGAATATCAATTTATATTAACGAAGGTTCAAATGAAGAGATTTAACAAAATGGTTATTCAAATTTTTTTTTCCAAGTCAATACCAATAAAACTTCAATTAAGTCCTATAAGTATGTTGTAAGATCAGGATACTCACCCAATAAGTTAGTATGATTGAATAGTTCATGATGGTTACTACTATGCATATTTGATTGAATTGTGACAACCAAACATAATGATGATGAATAATATACCTAATAAATCACAAGACAGTAAAGAAGTTTCAGATGATAACAAGAGGAAGAAACTTGTTCTTAAACAACATTATTGTTATAAAAAGGAACTTGAAGAATCTTATTAATTTAACATTTAGAGTTCGAATTTAAATAACTTCTCAGGGTTAGGGTTTATTTGAGAACAGTTACAACTAAGAGTAAACATATTCAGTACCCAACCATTCCATTGCTACTACAAGACCTTTTGGCATGTGAAAGAATAAAAGATGAACAACTTACAAGGAATTTTAAGTCTTTTAAATTAAAACAAACTTTTAGATAATGACAAAATATCAACATTATTGTTAAAATAAATGAAAAGGTAAAATGGTTCATTGTTAAAAGACGCAATGGTTCAATTTCATACTTGTTGAAGGACTATATAAAACGAAAAATATGGTGAAAGGAGACTGTCTCTATGAGCTAATTCAGAATATCCATACACAAAAAGAGTCCAAGGAATAATTTTTTAAACATGCTCATGAAGTGAGGGAGGAATGGAGGAGAAAGGGAGGATTGGAGTCCTATACAAGTTGAATCCTGAAACAGGGAGTTGGTGCTTCCTCAAGTTGGTGCTTGAAAACAGGGGATTGGAGTGCTTTGCATGTTAGATCATGATCTACAGGGAGTTGGTGCTTCCTCAAGTTGGTGCTTGAAAATAGGGGATTGGTGTCTCCTTGAGTTTGTTCTCAAAGCTCAGATCCCCAACATCTCGTTCCTCTATTACGCGAGGGCTTTAGTGAGAAACATAAAGATACTCGTTATTAGAGATCTTTCTTTTTCTTTAAATAAGATCTCCAACATCTCATTCATCTGTTGCACGAGGGCTTCAGTGAGCAACAAATTGATGGGATATTTTTCTCCCTCATTCCTCTTATCTTCCTCCATGGGAGGCCACTTGGGATGGCGGGAGCGGTCATTCTTAAGGGAAACTAGCTTGAGTCCCAACTTTCTATATGCTGACCTCGCGAGGGACATGTGCAAGAAATGAAAAGGAGTATCCTGCTTTGATACCAGTGATCTATATTTTTTTGAGAACAAAATGAAGGAATAAATATAATAATGAAA
The DNA here is from genome assembly GCA_032191745.1 of Picea mariana. NCBI lineage: Eukaryota > Viridiplantae > Streptophyta > Pinopsida > Pinales > Pinaceae > Picea > Picea mariana. Next base: position 15,502 of record JASDQU010713991.1, on the reverse strand, counting down.
TATATAAAGACATTACAATAAACAAAGAAATATAGTAATTCACATTTTTTATTAATGAGAGAATGTACATAAACTGTAAAATTATAGAGTGAATGATTCTCTAGAATGGTGGTAGCTTATCTCTGAGAAGAGATGTGATGGATAGGCTCATTCGCAAGAAGATGATGATGTTTACAATGAGGCTCTAGAGGTTAAAATAAATAAAATCCAAAACCCTAACCCAAGAATATGAAACACCAAAGGCTTGCAGGCCCCGATGGGGGTAGTTGGTACGTCAACTTCCCAAGGGCGTAACTTTTGCATACGATCTCTGTTTGGGGCATTCTATACCCAGTCAGAAATTTCTAGATGAGGAGTACATATCTTTTTCATCCCAGACTATGCCTTTTCCTATCGTCTAGGAACTTTTGTTCCCAAAAAACATCATTTAAGGCCTCAAAACTACCCCAAAAGTCCAAGACCTGAAAAACCATAGAAAAAATGCCAAGTTGGAAACCCATGTTTTGATCCAGTGGAATAGGTGGGTGGCCACCGATTTATACCTAGATCAATCCTCCCCCCTTAGGAATAAATGGTATTCATTGCATCAAGTCCATGGGTAATATTTTGTTGAATCTGAACCTTGGTGAGTTGCTTTCCTTGTTGAAGAAGTTGCCTTGCTTAGCTTGTTGAAGGCTTATGAACATGTTGTTGGAAGGGTTGGATATGTTTAACCAATATAGTTGCATGACCTTCCCGAGTCTGTGAGGAATCTGTTGGTGAATATGAAACATGAATAACAAGAAGGGATTCATCATAACTTGGTTTGACTGAGCAATGTGAAGGCACCCTTGTAGGTGCAGTAGGAATATCTTGGTGCTCTTCTACAATATTGTTGATATGCTTCTGTTGGATAGAAGGGTCTTGGGCCGAGGCTACATTGGTTGTAGTGTCCTTCTCTTCTGACCAGTTTGTGAAAAGATGAAACTTTGCGGAATTAGATATTACTTTGCAACACTATTTTGTCGGTACAATAGTAAGAAATACCTCTGGTATCCTGTTGGGATGACCCCCTAGAGTGAAAATGACGCTACGGGGTCGAGACTCATAAATATCATGATGCCTCCACATATATGGATGGCCTAATAGAACATAAAAAACTTACAATGGGGAAACATCACACAGTACCTCATCCTTGAAGGGTTTGATGTTGTATGACAGGGGACATTGTTGGATGACACGAAGATCTCATCCCTGATGAAGCCATCTGATATTGTATGGTTGTTGGTGTGGTGTTGTTGGAAAATTCAACTTCTTGAAGACCTCTGCTGAGATGAGGTTCTTATGGATTCCATTATCAACGATAAAATAAAACGGGGTCCCCTTCACCCACATCTATGAATGGAAAAGGTGTTCTCACTCCTCAGGATCCTCTGGTTCTTCTGGTTGGATTGTTGCAGTTGTAGATGGTGGAAATAAAAGGTACATTTTAGTGATCACGGAACTTGGGAGGAAGAAAATGGAAATATGTGAGTCTATTGGTCTGTGAACCCACTACTTAAAATAATTCTAAGTAAAGTCCATGTTTCAAATGTAATGAGGACATTCCACTCAACAATTGATTAAAACTCAACCGTAGATTTGGTTTAGCACTTACAGAATCCAGGGACGTTGACTCAAATCTTGATAAAGTCCAGTCTGTTGATTTGGTTAAGTGCCAAAATAAGTCTTGTGTGTATTCTCCCTTGGTCACAGACCAAAGTTATATGGGAAATATGAAGCAGTGATGGGTTAAAGTACTAGGTTAACACCTGGTCATAATGTATGGTCACTTGGTAATAAGAAAGTGCCACGACACTTGGTCTTGAAGCACTCAGACAGAACATCAGGTTATATTAATGAAGGTTCAAATGAAGATATTCGACAAAATGGTTATTCAAAAATTTTTGCAAAGTCAATACCAATAAAACTTCAATTAAGTCCTGTAATTATGTTGTAAGATCAGGATACTCACCCAATAAGTTAGCATGATTGAACAGTTCGTGATGGTTACTACTCTGTATATTTGATTGAATTGTGACAACCAAACATAACGATGATGAACAACATACCTAAGAAATCACAAGATAGTAAGGAAGTTTCAAATGATAACAAGAGGAAGAAACTTGTTCTTAAACAACATTATTGTTATGAAAAGGCACTTGAAGAATCTTATTAATTTAACATTTAGAGTTTGAATTTAAATAACTTCTCAGGCGTTAGGGTTTATTTGAGAATAGTTACAACAAATAGTAAACATATTCGAGTACCCATCCATTCCATTGTTGCTAGAAGACCTTTTGGCACATGAAAGGATAAAAGATTAACAACTTACAAGGGATTTTAAGTCTTTTAAATTAAAACAAACTTTTAGATAATGAAAAAATATCAACATTATTGTTAAAATAAATGAAAAGGTGTAATGGTTCATTGTTAAAAGACATAATGGTTCAATTTCATACATGTTGAAAGACTATATAAACACAAAAATGTGGTGAAAGGAGACTGTCTCTCTGAGCTAATTCAGAAGATCTATACACAGGCAGAGTCCAAGGAATAATTTTTTAAACATAATCATAAAGTGAGGGTGGAATGGAGGAGCAAGGGAGGATTGGAGTCCTTTACAAGTTGAATCCTGAAATAGGGAGTTGGTGCTTCCTCAAGTTGGTGCTTGAAAACAAAGGATTGGATTGTTTTACATGTTGGATCCTAATCTACAGGGATTTGGTGCTTCCTCAAGTTGGTGCTTGAAAATAGGGGATTGGTGTCTCCTTGAGTTGGTGCTCAAAAAAAAAAGGGAGATTGGTGTCTCCTACAAGTTGTAGTTGTTGGAGTTACTTCACACACACCTAGGATTTATTTTTCCTAAGGTTTTTCCTTGTTTATTAGTCATTATTCAGTCTCTTATATTTTAGGAAGAATATTCCTCTAGGGAGAATATTACCTTCAGTTTGACTATTTGAGTTGAGTCTAGATGTTGCATTGGTTTTGTCACCATGCAACATCGGGATTATCACCATGCAAATGCGCACTTGCCTTGAGATCATCACTATACTGGTGCATTACCCTTGATTCCTTGATATACTCCTCACTACACTCTTTTCATTCAGTTAACTGAAGACTGGTTGACTAGTTAACTCAGCTAGGTGGCAGTTCACTCCCGTAACTGGCTAAGAGACTAGACTAGGTGGCAGTTTACTCCCGTAACTATTGGTGTGTGTCCAGATCACTCTAGACCACCACTATGGCTCATTAGTTACTCATGTATCCTATATCTATTGTAAATTATTCACTCTTTGACTGTGGAATACGGTTAATGAGAATTCTTCCATTCTTTCTCTCTTGCTTCTTCTTTCTCAATGTCTCTCTGCAAATGTGTGTGGTATTTTCTAGCTAGATATATTCTGTGTAGGACCCAGTTTCAACACATTTACATGGTATCAGATCCGACAGACTACTAAGAAAAATCTACACCAAATTATTTTTGCAGGTACTGAAGATTGAAGAACGCAGAAAAGATAGAATTTATGTTTTACTCACTGATAATACTTCTCATGCCTCATAAGTATTTGGCGTGGAAGCCAAAGATTCTACTTATTCTCAGAAGTAGAGGCTTATACCAAATAGCCATGGCAATATAAGTAGAGCCTGATTCTGTCAATGAGAAAAATGATTTTCTCAATAGACAAGATATGGCCATAGGATTTATCTGCTTCTCTATTTCTCCAAAAATTCTCCACCAAGTATGTGATGTCACACAAGAATTCACTCCAAATGAATTATGGACCAGATTGGAGGTTCTATTTGGGAATAAAGAAGATTGTGAAGATTGCATGTAGGGGATTGGAAAGATAGAGCCAGAAGAGAAGCCATCAAAATATCAAGCCTCTTATTATGAAGAGTCTTCTACAAAAGTATTTGCACAAATTTGTATTCCATTAATTGAAGATGATGTCCACTCCATTTCAGATTTGTTTTTTGAATTTCATGTGGAATATATATGGCATGCATCTTAGGGGTCACATGTAGACACTTTTCCATGCGCAATGGATGCATCTTAGGAGATAGAAAGGGATCTGTGCACATACGACTCAATTATGATATTTTCTGAGCAAAATTTGCATAAAAAATTGGATGTTTTAATTGTTCATGGGAAAATATCCAATTTCGAAAAACAAATCGTTCGAAACAGAGTTCGGAAAGTGAATTTATGATCATTTTAAAATCAATAAAGTTTTAGCATTTTTTTGGAAACGGCCGCACGGTTTTCAAAATTTCATCCAAACTTTATTTGGATCTTATTCATTACAAGAAGAGAAAGTGGATATGTGTGGACATCTCAATGATTCATCAAAATTTCAGCCAAACTTTATTTGGATCTTATTCATTACAAGAAGAGAAAGTGGATATGTGTGGACATCTCAATGATGCATCTACTTCATCATATCCGTGTAGATATCTACATCTTCAACAAAATCTTCAACGAGCACAAACTTGCACAGTTGC
>JASDQU010713989.1:13697-25050 GCA_032191745.1 Picea mariana | reverse complement strand
TATTATTACGTCGAAAGGCATAAACCTATTGACAATGGGCACAATTAATGATCTTTTAATCTTATTTAAACGTTTACCACAGAGGTTTTATGACAAGCGTTCTCAACTGCTACCTTTCGGCGTTCTCAACCGCGAGTTAGCGACTATGCTAGTTTTAATATTTTATGTTACTGAACATCTCTCCCACACTCTATTGTAGTCCAACACAATAAAGCTAATATCCAATGATATTTACATCCTTCAAATCTAGTATCAGATGATATTTACATCTTCTTGGAAGATTCAAATTTTTTTAAGTGCATTTGACCTTGTCTATGGACAGGAAAGGATGAGCACCTCTTGTGGGTTGCAACAAGTTAACAGTTGGAATTTATGATTCAAACAATAAGATATGGATTGCAGAGTTCTACATCAATATGAACTAATCATCAAATAGTTAAATTGGAAAAATGTATAAAGATCTCATACACCAATTTGATGTCTAGTTATGACCTTATTATTATAAAGCTAACACCAAATAGTTAAAAATTACCAGTACACAGAACATAACAGAGCAGAGCAGTTAAAAATAGTTTTGAATTGCAAAATACGTCCGTCCTTCACACCTGAAACAAATTTACAGAAGCTGCAACAGAAAATTTAAGAACGCCCAACAATTCTGTCATACAATTTACATATATTTTGGCTGCTACAACCCACAGAGATTTCCGCTGCACTTAACAGAGCAGTTTTAAAATGTTTTGAGTGGCAGAATGCATTTTATAATAGAAAAGACGCTCGTCCTTCACACCTATCAAACATTGAAACAAATTTACAGAAGCTGCAACAGAAATTTTCAGAACGACCAACAATTCTGCCATACAATTTACATATACTTTGGCTGCTACAAACCACAGAGATAGCCTTCTAGGAACAGCACATAGTGTGACTGAGTTGCTGAGAACCTCCATATGTAACAAGTAATGTCAATGAAAATGCCAGAAGAAGATAATGGTTACATATTATATGTGATGAAAGTGACTGTGGGTATTGACTGTTAAGTTCCGTTGAATTGTGCAGCGCCAGGCGATAACTGCCTTCCCACTCACACAAGTCTTGTTCTTCCCCTGCGTTTTCTTACATCCCGCGCCGGACAGCACCAGCTGAAACGCCCTCCCTTTGCTTTTGCAATAATTACGCGCAGACTCCATATATCGACTCAGTTGCAGCAATTTCTCATAGCAGAACCTTACTCTATTCGAATATATATTACAAACATTATCTTCGCTCCTCATCACTTCAATAATATAAATTATACTATCAAATCCAAATATTTTACAGAGCCGTCCAGCCAGATGAGATTACAATTTACAGGCTCCCTCTTAACAAAAGCACTGCCTCTGACCAACTTGTAAGGTAGATATAAATAGCCATATATCTGTGTATGTTTAGCTTCCATCAAAATCCATTGGACCTCTTACAGAAGCGATAAGCTTTGCCAGATGTAGCTCCTTGTTTCGATGGGCAACTGAGTCCCTGCATGGATGTACGAAATAGTGATGTATGGCAATCAGATGTGCGCTTGGAACCTTTGGTTAGCAGTGTTGGTCTCCATTATCTGATAGCTACATAAAACATAATAAAATAGAGTGGGGAAAACTATTTTGTTCGTTCTCATTGGATTTTGTATGGATGATAGTATTGGTTCTTCTTGTTACTCAATTTTGATCAAATTTTTCAATACATATAGGTTCTAAATCATTATAACAATACTTATGATGAGTTCATCATGTTATTTATGGGAATTGAATGGAATTAGGGTGATGGTGAGGAGGATAACAATCATTCTTAATAACCATCCAAGCTAAACTCAATAAACTGTTAAAAATTTATAATCACCTTTAACATTCTTTGTTTAAATTATGAAATGAGCTTTTAGTTTTGAAATTCCTACTCTACTAAAAAGTATCGCAGAAAGAATTTATTTTAAAATTAGAAAAAAGAAAAAAAAAATTAATCAAAATTTTAAATATGAATAAAATGGTATATAATTCAAGTTTTAAGTAAGATAAAATTTTATCTCATTTCAATTGTTCCACATNGTTTTATATCATTATGAATCAACCATTAAACAGTTAAACTGAAAAAAAGTATAGGAGTTTCATACACCAATTTGATGTCTAGTTATGACTTTATTATTATTATAAAACTAACACCAATGACTTAAAGATTACCATAAATAGTTTTTGAATTACACCAAAACAGAAAACATCCGTCCTTCACACCTGAAACAAATTTACAGAAGCTGCAACAGAAAATTTAAGAACGCCCAACAATTCTGTCATACAATTTACATATATTTTGGCTGCTACAACCCACAGAGATTACCGCTGCACTTAACAGAGCAGTTTTAAAATGTTTTGAGTGGCAGAATGCATTTTATAATAGAACAGACGCTCGTCCTTCACACCTATCAAACATTGAAACAAATTTACAGAAGCTGCAACAGAAAATTTCAGAACGACCAACAATTCTGCCATACAATTTACATATACTTTGGCTGCTACAAAGCACAGAGATAGCCTTCTAGGAACAGCACATAGTGTGACTGAGTTGCTGAGAACCTCCTTATGTAACAAGCAATGTCAATGAAAATGCGAGAAGAAGAAGATAATGGTGATGGTGCGCCATTACATATTATATGTTATGAAAGTGACTGTGGGTATTGACTGTTAAGTTCCGTTGAATTGTGCAGCGCCAGGCGATAACTGCCTTCCCACTCACACAAGTCTTGTTCTTCCCCTGCGTTTTCTTACATCCCGCGCCGGACAGCGCCAGCTGAAACGCCCTCCCTTTGCTTTTGCAATAATTACGCGCAGACTCCATATATCGACTCAGTTGCAGCAATTTCTCATAGCAGAACCTTCCTCTATTCGAATATATATTACAAACATTATCTTCGCTCCTCATCACTTCAATAATATAAATTATACTATCAAATCCAAATATTTTACAGAGCCGGCCAGCCAGATGAGATTACAATTTACAGGCTCCCTCTTGCAAAAAGCACTGCCTCTGACCAACTTGTAAGGTGGATATAAATAGCCATATATCTGTGTATGTTTAGCTTCCATCAAATTCCATTGGACCTCTTACAGAAGCGATAAGCTTTGCCAGATGTAGCTCCTTGTTTCGATGGGCAACTGAGTCCCTGCATGGATGTACGAAATAGTGATGTATGGCAATCAGATGTGCGCTTGGAACCTTTGGTAAACAGTGTTGGTCTCCATTATCTGATAGCTACATAAAACATAATAAAATAGAGTGGAGAAAACTATTTTGTTCGTTCTCATTGGATTTTGTATGGATGATAGTATTGTTTCTTGTTGTTATTCAATTTTCAATTTTGAATCAAAGGAAATTTTTCAATATATTTAGGCTTGAAATCATTACAACAATACTTATTATGAGTTCATCATGTTATTTATGGGTATTGAATGAAATCAGGGTGAGAAGAATAACAATCATTTTTAATAACCATCCAAGCTAAACCCAATAAACTGTTAAAAATTTATAATCACCCTTAACATTCTTTGTTTAAATTATGAAATAAGCTTTTAGTTTTGAAATTCCTACTCTACTAAAAAGTTATTGCAGAAAAAAATTATTTTGAAATTAAAAAAAAAAAAAAAAAATTAATCAAAATTTTAAATATGAATAAAATGATATATAATTCAAGTTTTAAGATAAAATTTTATCTCATTTTAATTTTTCCACAAATTAAAAAAAATAGATTTAAATTAAAAATCAATCAAAACTTTAACTTGTTAAATTATCTTATTTAAAAAAAAATAATAATAATAAATTATATATATATATATATATATATATATATATATATATATATATAAAACTTATTATTTTTTTATTATTATTGTAATCATACTAACCATTTCAAAATTAAGTACACATGGACCTCGACATAGAAAGTTGTACAAATACATGAAGCAAAAGTGAAGTACACAGACCTCAACCTTCAAGTTGTACAAACACATACACAAAAGGTTTGAATCAGTCTTAAATGATTGGGTAGAAATCTATCCAAAATGGACTATAAGGTGCTTTAAAATATGGGAGAGGTTGTGGTGTCTTTGAGGTACATATGTGTCAAAGTGTTATTTGTTCAAAAAGTTGAATGCCATACATAACAACTTTAAGTACAAGAAGGGGTTTTAAAAGCAACGTTAGGTTGTATGTGGTAATAACAAGGAATAGTCTAGCATGAAAGGGAAGTCAAAACATATTAGCAAATAGGAAGTTCACAACGTGCTAACCCTCATGGTCATCTACATTAGGGTTACTACGGTCACTGTTGTATTTGACTTAAAAAGAGTGAAAGAGTGGTAGCTCATCATGTCTATGTAAATGAATTGTGATGTAATTTTAATGTCATTTTGGAATGTTATTCTAATTTTAATATTATTTTTCTATGTATAAATATATAATTTTTCGAATGTTTTAATAATTTTTATTGGATTTTTTTTTTTTATTTCACAACTTTTAACATTATCCATTTGCTAAAGAATAATATAGTATAGAATAATATAGTATTTGGTAATAAAAAATAAAACCAAATAAAAAAACCACTTTACCCTTTCACCTATCTTTTGTACCTATTCTACCTATTTTATGTACATGTTTTAGCATGTGCATTTATGGAATCGTTACTCTAGAATTTAGCTYTGTTGAAGCAATTCCCTTGGCCATGCCATGCCATGTTTATGAACGTCTAAAGAACCTCAAGTTATTCTTAGAATTTAGCTTTGTTGAAACAATTCCCTAGGCCATGCCATGTTTATGAACCGTTTAAARAACCTCAAGTTATTCTTAAACATTTATGTTTGAGTTATGTTGCACCCACCTAATAATGGTGTATTTGCATTGTGCTCACTTTATTCATTTGCACAATATTTGAGGTTTGATATGATATTTCTTTTCTTCATCATTGTAGTCAKTAAGAGCATTGTAGTCAGTAAGAGATATATAGTAGATGGTTTCTTAGGATTCTTTRTTTATCAGGTTATTTCATCCAGCATTTTTTTTATTTGGCCTAAAGTYTAATAGAGAATYTTTATTTATTCATTGACGATAGGCATGGAAATTTCACAATAGTAAAAGTTATAATCACTTTTTATGTATTGTTGTTTTTTTATTGTTTGGCATTGTATGTAAAGAAATTTTTCATCTCGAGCTAAAGTTTGCATTTCAGGGGTGTTTTCGTCACAAATGGCATTATAATGGAGATTKTGAGTAAACCTTCTCTTTATTTGAATAGAAATATTGATTGGTCTTTGTAAGCCTTTTCTCCATTCCAATGGCATGGGTAGAGTAATGTTGTTCTTTCTTGAGGGATTTGGCCTTATCTAAGTGTCTTGGTTTAGTTATACCCATTTCCTTCCTATAGTATATGTTCATTTGATTTCCAACCCTTTGCTTGTCAATACTCACATGACACCCTAGGATAATGGTGTTGAATGAGCTCTCATGGATTTATTTATGTTCAGGAAATGTTGTCTTTCAATGTATTATTGGAATGGAACTATCAATAAAGATTTCACAACACGTTCCTAATATAACTTCTAACCCCCTGCTAATATAAACCCTAATGTATCCCCTAATCTTTGTGCTAATTAAACCCCCAACCCTTAGGCATAAATGACTTAAACTTTGAGACATGCATGTGATAACTGACACAATCAACTAGGCAACATCCTAGCGCAATGTTTTCACCATAAAGCCCTCATGGTTTTAACAACAAAGGACTATGATTCCTTCTCAGATCTTTGTGTTCAAGTATTACATGTTATGTTCGCATGTGGGTTTCTATGTGTGCAAATGTAGAGTTTATATCAGTACTAGATGAACAACATGAGGAGCTTTACAAGTTTTCATTGATTCAATTAGTCATTAATTTTTAGGAGTCCCTCGATAAAGTTTGATTTACGAAAGTGCTTAATAAAGTTTGATTAGTGATGTTCTATTCTAATATGGTTTTCTTGAGTTTTTGAGTTTGGGTAGCTACTCATAGTAGTGGAGTTTTAGCCATGATAGTAGTAGGCATTGTAGTTATAGGAGTAACAATGTTATATACCTCATTTTATGTATGTCTAGGGGTGGATATCCCAATTCAATAAGTTTACTAAATGTTTCAAAAATCCTAAATATTTTATTTTTCTTGAAAAATAGTCTAATAGGGAATGCTTTAACAACTTATTATGTTTATTAAAATGCATGCAATTTATGTTAAGGGGACATTAGAACCGAATACATAGTTTTAGTTCAATTCACCGGGCAGTGTTGGAATGTAAAACATATATCTTCCTAGGGTATTTTTTTGTTTTTAATTGTTTTGTTCAATGGTATGATAGACTTAATGTTCCAAGGAAGAGTGTTGAACAATGAACTTAGGTTATGTAGAATATAACTTTGTTTCAATTATTTTTCTAGGTTATTCATGAAGGTGTGTATCCCTCTATGAAACATTTCATATCAATGCATGATTGTCAAGAGAGGTTTTGCAACATATTGCCAACTTTGTAAGTTCAACCCAATGTATAAATGGTTAGCTTTCATGGAGTGATAATTCTAAATCGACTTTCAAAATCTTGCAATGTAGCGGTGTAGCTTATTTTCATACTTCAATTATAATATTATGTAGAACTTTCTAGTGTTGTTGACTGCATTGCTTTTACATATGGACAGTGTGCAACTTTTCTCCTTCCCTTTTTTTGGCTCCAACATTACACCTCTGAGAATTGAGATAATAAGATAACTTTGTTCATGTCCAACAAATGACCACAAAAGTAGGTTAGTGGTACTACTAAGTGCAACACTCTCAATACAATTTGGGAGGTGAGAGCACACAATCTACTCCTATATAAATCAAAAGAGGGGTGGAAAACAAATCTACTCTAAGATCTAAAATTAAGAAAAAACTAGAAGGAAATATTTATAAGGAGAGTATGTACATATTACAAATATGAGTGTGCAAAAAAAACACTCAAAAAACATTAGATCAATTCAAATTAGCATATCAAAGTGCTTATATAAGTAAAAATTCAAAGAAGTCTTCATCTAGATTTTACTTATATAAGCATTTTGATATGATATATGCAACCTGATCAAGTAATATCCAATCCTATGATGGAACGTTAGTATATCTTCTTTGATTGTTTTGTTGCTTGAGATGGTTGAGTCTTTAGAGCTTGAAGGTTTAAATGATTGGCATTTGTGTGTATTGTCTCTTCTTCTAGTTGGTGTTGACAGAGAAAAATGTCCTTTGTCAACAACACAAGTTCACCAAGAGAAGTCCTAATTAGACTTAATATCATTTGAAATGGTGAACCCTCTGGTTTATGTCCCTGCTACCAGTGCTAGGTATGAATCTAAATCTAAAATGTTGAATGCCAAAACACATAATGAAAATGTACATGCAAGTGTCAGGCTAAATTAATGAGAGTGAAAGAGATATTAAGCTAAAGAAATAAAGGCAACACAATGGGTTGGGAAAAGTTCACAATCACATAGATTGCATGCATTCTAGTACTACTAATAATATATTGAGGATAGCGTGCATGTACAACTAAAAGATAGATCTTCATACCAATTCATTAGTTTATGATTATGTACACTACAGGGAGAACACCTTCTTTCAGAGGTTTTCGCAAAGGTTTTTTTTATCAATGTGCCTTTAAGAATGATACATATCAGTGCATACATTAACAATATAGCAATGGTGTGTCAATGTTCAAAATCACTGTAATAATTTATAATAAAAATTACACGCACCGAATAAAGCACACTGGTGTCATTGAACATTATGCACCAGTGCACCTCACCATTATCAAGTGCACCTTGGTAGGGTAAAGAAAAATATACTAATTATATTTTCATTATTACAGTGCATCTTGTGCTTCCAAACTCTCAAGCAAGCATCGTTGTTCATCATCCTTCCTAAGACGCCCTATTTTTGGTGCTCTACACCTACTTGGATAGCTCCATTGGTAGATTCCACACATTTCCAAATTTTGGAAATTACCACAAATTTTCATTTCCTCTCAATGGTGAAACCATGCCTCCTCAAGTCATAAGAGGGCAGGTAAATTTTTTATTACCTTCCTACTTGCATTTTCGTCCAATCAAAATTTGAATTTAACGTGAAATTTGGCATTTTTTTTCAATTTTTTTTCCAATTCCGCGCAGTGTGCCTGAACACTTTGGCTCGCCCCAAAGTGGTGAGTACTGTGTTAAATTCATTGTGATCACCTTCATCAGTGAATCTCTAATATATGTATGCATCGGTTACGTTCAAGAAAGATCACCTCGATAAATTATAAAAAAAAACAAAGTGGTGCGTCCTTTAGAACACCCTGCAACCGATGCATAATTGGATTCGACCCACACCAGTACATTTCACTTAATTAACCATAGTGTTAACTTAACGACCTATCAAATTTAACATAGTGGTGCAACCATTTTAACCAACTGCATCGGTGTGTCAATGTTCAAAAGCACCGCGATACTTTATAATAAAAATTACACACACCAAATAAAGTGCATTGGTGCCTTTGAACATTACACATAGGTGCGCCTCACTATCGATAGGTGCATCACAATAGGGTAAATAAAAATTTACCAAACTTATTTTCGTTGCTACAGTGCATCCCATCCTTCCAAACTCTCAAGCAAGCACTGGTGTGCACAGTGCTTCCAATGACACCCTATTTACATTGCTCTACATCGACCTAGATAACACCATTGGTAGATTCCACACATTTCAAAAATTTTGAAATTACCCTGAATTCTAATTTCCTCTAAACAATGAAACCATGCCTCCTAGGGACATAAGAGGCCAAGTAAATTGCATATTTTTTTCCTATTTGCATTTTTATCCAATGATAATTTGAATTTAGCTTTTTTTTTTTGTAAGATAAAATTTGTGTTGCCTCATAAACTTAGTCCATACATAAGCTAGGGAACTTGGTGCTTGGCATGCCATTAACAAAAACCAGATCCAGCACTCGGGTCCTTTGAAAGTGTTCAAAATTACCGTATGAGAAACTATGAAAATGACAAAAGGTGTATGGAGATTACATAATTTGTCTAAAGACTTGCAGGGTCTAAAGCCTATCAAATTTAAAATTAAACCATACATTGAAAATTAAGGGCATTTCCTAGAAATTTAAATATATTTAGTACCAGAAGTAGGCATCTTCCACTCTGGAGTGAAGGAGAAAGTCTAGTGACAAACTAGACATCGAGAAGGAGCGGGCTCGCTTGCAACGGAGTCAAGAATAGCATCCATCCATCTATTTATATTTTCCTGGTGAAAATGTTGATCAGAGATGGCCTCGTGCAATTCAAAGAGGATTCGGAGTTTTTCATTCGGTAAACGTCACAGAGAGTAGTCTTCCATGCAGGAAGGAATCGCATGCGAGGTGTCCTGGTGGATTTCCTAAACTGGAGTTGGGTTCATCAGAGGTATCTCTTCTATAACTAAGAATCCCCAGTGCCCCTTAGGGGGATCCCATTTTGATCGTTCCCCAGGGTCTAGTGCTAAATCATTGTCCCTGTGCTGCGAAAGGCCTACCTAGAATTCACCCACCACATATACAAGGTCATGAGCCTCCACATTTATGTTACCTACACCATATTGTATCTTTGCAAAGGGCTAACGGGATGATGAAGACTGCAAAGAAAAATTTGAGAGACGACCTTGAATGGATAGGTAGTTGTATTAAGTTAGATCGTGCTTAGATCTACCTCTTTATCTCAGTCTGGAGGTCAATACGGAGTGGATGAAAGGGTGATAAACACAAAGGCAAATGGAGGGGATGGCCATGCCAAAATGCACAGAGAAAGAAAGAGGGACAAGGAGCCAAAAGACATGGATTTCGCTAAGAATAGGAGGGGAAATAAAACATTGTGTCATTGAATGTGACATTAATATGAAAATAACTCCCATCAAACACCTGGAACTATGCTAATGAGAGGAATGCATCCGTCGAACCAGCAGAGTAGCATTCCCCATGGGCCGAGAGTTTTTGTTGAGTGTGCAAGTGTTAATGTCGTGCATTGGAATAAGATTTAGTGGAGATAAAGTGGCTGGTGAGGACAACTCTATTAATCGCATGTAGGAACAAGTGGCACCCCATTCGGGGGAAATTTGAATTTAGCTTGAAATTTGGCATTTTTTTCTTATTTTGCGTAGTGTGTCGGAACGCTTCAGCTCCTCCCGAAGCAGTGCATACTATGTTAAATTCATAATGAGGACCACCACCAGTGTGTATCATATATATGTATGCATCAGTGTCGTTCAAGAAAGAGCACCATGATAAATTATAAAAACAAAGCAGTGCATCCTTCATAACGCCCCGCAACCGGCGCACAATTGGATTTGACCCACACCGGTACATTTCACCTAATTAATGGCACCACTAACTTCAAAAATTTTAAAATTTAACATAGTGGTGCAACCATTTTAACCAAATGCACCAATATTGTTTATAGAACTACATTGGGACAGATATTGACCGACTTCGCATAGCATGGCGTCTCATTGGACGCTTCGTGCCCAATGCTCTATCCTTTACAATGCATCATAGAACACAATGTCGGTGCTCCACTATCATGGTAGAACCGGTGCGTTAATAGTAACACATCACACTGCTTTAGTTGTGATAATGCAATTTAACCTAGAGAAGACTAGTGCATAATTGTTAAACATACCACCGCGACACATTTTGAAAAATAAACATCATGGTTTATCTTTTGTAAGGCCCCATTCACATTGTGTTGGTAATACAACACACTTCTAGACATCATGTCATCACTTTGGTAAATTAGCACACCGGTGCTTTCAGTTTAACAAAGGGCATCGTGGATTTTGTGTGCCATAAAGTGTAGCGTTGTGGTGTGTCTTTGTTAATGAAATGAACTGGTGTGGTTAAAATCACTTAACCAGCGTGGTTAAAAGAATTGAACCAACATGGTTAAAAGCATTGATTTGGTGTGAAGCATCCTATGGGATGCACTGCACAATCACTTAGCAATGTGACAAGAAACATGGGGCTGGTGCATATTAGTAATAGCATCACATGATGGTGTTGTTTGTCTAATAGAGTGCACCATCGTTAGTGTGTATAATCTATTTATGATGCACCAGTTGCTTTTAAATATTTTTTTGCAAAAAAAATGACTTTTAGATTTGTTAAATACACGTCATTTATATATGTAATTGTTTTATAATTTCAATTTATTTTATCTATATATGTGTGCCTAAAAATATTTTTTTGTGAATGGGAGATGATGAAAA
>JASDQU010713988.1:12296-27139 GCA_032191745.1 Picea mariana | reverse complement strand
TTCTCATATATGTGACTGATGTTGAATGTGTCATTGTTTATTTCCCTGCATTATTGTGATCATCATTGAGTGCCTTGTAAAGATTTTAAAAGAAGCATAATTGTTTAAGCACGGTAACAACTGATTCACCCCTCCTCTTAGTTGTCCAACACAAGTTTCTATGGACCAACAACATCTCCCTCTAAAGGTAAATAAATGGAAGAATACTTTTTTTTATTTGACTATAGCTTCTGCAAATATTCAACTGTCCATTTTGGTATTATGATCACAGGGAGGAGTTGTGGGACTTTGGCCTCTTGAACTTCAAATCTCGTTTCCTTCAAGGATGTGGTCAAAAATAAAAAAAACTTTGAGTACAACTTCTTTGATTCCTCCTTTGTCTGATGCCTATATAGTGGGTAAAAAACTAGAACATGATCCATTGGTGGAGATCATATTGTTGAAGGTCACTCATATACATAAAAACTATGAATAAGATGTTATTTGCATATTTAATTGTTAATAGCCTCCTTCATTGATTCACTTGAATTGGAAAAATAACTATAAGATATATCTTTTATAGTTCACATTTTTTTATCATGCTCACTATTAGCACCCTAAGGTTTAATAAACTGCATGCATGCCATAAGTCAACATTGCATGCACACCCAAGAAGATGCACCACAATGTGTCAAGTTTTAGCACATGCGCCAACCTAGGATCTACTGCACACACCAATCTGGTTTGTACTGTGTGCAAGGACTTGAAGAGATCACATGTAGGTTGAATTCTCGAAGTATTATGTAATCATTGTAACTAGTTTTGTAGCAACTTGACTAGTCAAGTTCGAGGTTGAGGATGAGTTTACAAGTTTGTTATGATTTCCATGCTCCAAAAAACATAAGGGGGGTGCATACAGAAAGGTAAGGGTTGAGTTTTTGTTTTCTAGGAGTGATTACATTATGTTATTGTATGTGAGGTATAAAAGAGTTAGAGCTCCGGTTCAACTTTTTATCAGTGGTTGTTATGTTTAGAGATATTATGTGTGGGAATAGAAGAAAGAAAGGAGATATGAGTGCATGGTTTATCTATGTTTTGTTGTGAATGCATCTGGAGCAGGCTTCAACCTTTGTGTATGGAAATGTATTTGAATTCCTTTTAGTTTAATGAATAAATATTGAAGCATGTTTATCTCTACATATGACGATTCATGGTCTGAATGTATGTATGTTTTGTATTATTATTCCTAGTAATATTATGGTAGTTGTGAATGATTGCATGGTTATGTGATGAATGTTTCGTGTATCTTCTCTTCCTTTTCACCTTGTATAAATCATATGGTCTCTATGATTCTCATGGAGTCTCAAGTCAAACCTTCTTCAGTCCTTGAATATTGATTATGTTGATTCCTATGGGGTACTTGTTGATCAAGCCTCATGAACCCTGGGTATGAAAACCCCCTCTTAAAGCCAAAAATTGGTTATGTTGTTGGGACTTAATATTTTATACTATGTAGCAGAAAGGAAATGAGGTGGAAACCTTCCAAGAAGGAGATACAATATTGTCCTCTAAGAAGGAAGATGAGTTCACAAGATGAGAGACCAAGAACCTACAGATTAACCTTGAACACTAGAAATGAAGGTACATCTATACATATTTACATGAAAATTTATTTGTTGAATTTATTTGTTTACTGGATGAGTGGATAAAGAGACAGATACAAATTAACTATGTATGGGGAACCCAAGAATCATTAGTTTGGGACCAATATTGTGGCATCCCCACTATAATCTCCAGTTTAATCACTGCTTATGTAGATATAATATGTGGCTACAACCAAGCGATGTAATATGTGAATTGTATTTCTTTGCTTTATTAATAAAATGTGATGCTAGATACTAGGGGTACATGGACAAGAGATTGGGGATTAATTAATTCACAAGAGAGGGGAGTGTCTAGGATAATGGCCAAGAGGGGTCCAAGGGGTAAGTTACCCATGTATATTAATTTAACCCATTTTCATAAAATTGATATGTGTATATGAACCTTCCCATTTCTGATTGAGTGTTCCCAAACCCAATAATTGAATACATGTAAGAGGGTGGGCGTGAGTGGTCACATCCAAAATTTATTGGGCACATGGGGGTTGAGTACAATCATATTGGGAAAGAGTGTGAGTGAAAAAAGGAAAGCCAAAGAGAGGAAATTCATATGGGTTAGGGGATAAGAGTTTTAGTTAGTCAAGTTTTGTGCATGAGAGTAGGGAAAGATAAATAAATAGTTATTGAAGCTGAAGCAATCATGGAGAGCGAATTATAGAGAAATATGGAGAGTAATTAGAGTGAATTGGAGCTGGAAAACTGAAGAGTCGGGTTTCCAGTCCTGAAGAGCAAACTCCTGGGTGAGTTGAACTAAAAAAACAAGTGGTTGTTGTTGGTTTGTTGATAGTTTTCCTAGAAACAATTTTCCCTTGAGTTCCTAGCTGAGAGTGATCCATATTATTTTCGGAATGAAATGAAAGAAGAGATATTACAATGAAATAAAAATAAATATTTCTAGACACAAAGAAATACAACAATACATGATTTCTATTAATGAAAGAAATGTATAGAGACTGTAAAAATACAGAGTGCAAGGCTCGCTAGAATGGTGGAAGCTTTATCTCTGGGAAGAGATGTGATGGCTATGCTCATTCACAAGAAGATGAGTATAATGAGGCTCTGAAGGTGTTTTTATAATAAACATGAATGTAAAAACCCCATACATCCAAAAACCTAACCCTAGGAGATGAAGTTCCAAAAGTCATGTGGGCCTCGTTGGGGTAAGTTAGTACATCAACTTCTCAGGGTCGTAACTTTTTCATATGATCTTGGTTTTAGGTGTGTAATATCCTCTTGGAAAGGTATTTTAGAGAACTACGCATTATGCCATTAAAATCTAACTATGTCTATAGTTTTACTATGGAAAGCCAAGAAAACATTGTTCAGGGCCCCAAAACAGCCCTGGAAGTAAAAAAAGATGTACTGACATGAAAATTTTCAAAATAAGCCAGTTGGAATAGGTGTTCAACCACCATTATCCACCTCAATGTTTTGTAAGGATTCATGACAACCCCAGAAGTGAAGAACCCACAATTACAAAGAAATTCCCTCATTATAGAGAAACGTGTTGAAATCGAAACTGTCAAGATGAGCTAGTTGGAATTTGGAACATGTGGGTGGCCACCAATATCCACCTGGATCAGTCCTCCCCCCTTAGGAAGCAATGGCCTCCATTGCATTGAGTCCTCAGGGAAGAAGAGAAAGTGTTTGTTTAATCTGAATCTTGGTGAGCTACGTGCCTTGTTGGAGAAGTTGCATTGCTTGGTCTGTGGAAGGTTGTCACGAACCTATTGTTGGTGGAGTTGAATATGTTCCACCAACCTATTTTCTATGGGCTTGACGGGGCATTGTGTAGGCACCATTGTAGGTGAAGAAACAATATATTATTTCTCTTCTATAATATTCTTCTATTGGATAGAAGGTGTTGAGGATGCAGTGGTTGTAGTGGTCTTCTGTGCATACTTTAAACGGACTGTGAAGAGGATGAATTTTACAGTATGAGAGATTACCTTGCGGAACTATTTTGGTGGAAAAATAGTCAGAACTACCTCTGGTATCCTGTAGAGCTGACCCCCTAGAGTAATAATGACACTACGGGGTTGAGACTCATAAACAACATGATGTTTCCACATATATGGTTATCCCAACACAACATCACAGACATCAAGAGAGGAAACATCACACAGTACTTCATCCTTGAAGGGATGGATTCCATAGGATAGGTATAACTATTGAATAACATAGAGATCTCGTCCTTGGTGAAGCCACCCGATGTTGTATGGTTGCGGGTGTGGTGTTGTTGAAAAACCTAACTGTTTGATGACCTCAGCTGAGATGAGGTTCTTCTAGCTACCGCTATCAACAATGAAATGTAATGGGGTCCCCTTCACCCACATCTGTGAATGGAAGAGGTTCTCCCCCTCTTTAGGATCTACTGGTTCTTCTGGTTGAATTGTTGTGGTTGCAATAGTAGTAGTGGGGTCTACGTCGATGATCATTCTTATTTCATTATTTTTTGGATCAGATTCTGAATCAGATTTAGGCTCCTTGACTTTGACCTCTACCACCAATGACTGTTTCAAGTGACATTAATTGGTTTTGTGTCGGTGGGACAAGAAAGGTCCCTCACAAAGATAAAGAAAGATATACTTAGTGATTTTCAGAAGCCTAAGTCATAATCAAAATGTATACCATAGGTAAAAGATATCAACCAACTATCCAAATAAACTGTGTGGGATTATGACCAATGGTTCAAGATTCTATTGGAAAGACTGAAATTTCAACTCCAAGATGTCCAACATAGAGCATGTTTTATTGATGGAATCCTACTACATATTTGAGTCTCACTAACCCAATAGAAGGTGACGACCCAAGCGAAGGCCATGGAAATTGCAATGCATTTAAAGGCCACACCATGAGGTGGTGAAACATTGGTAGAGATAGCACATATACTATCTCGTCTTGCGACCCCCACCATGAAACTGCAAGATATGGCAAGGCTAAGGTGGTGCATGAGAATGTTTGGTGTACTATGTGTTGCAACGAAGGTCACCATAGGAACGAGTGTCCTACGCTAAGAAGTTACACAACAATGGATGCACCGAATCCATTTCCAACAAGTCCATAGACATAGTGGTGTGAGATATATAGAAAATGGAGTCATATACCTACCCGTTATCTAGCATTGTATAAATATCAAAAGACCATCCACCACCATTCTATGATTTTTTCAAATCCATGGGACATGATCTGAGCAACTGTTGGTCCCTACAGCTAATGAAAGAGTACACTTCAAAGGCTTTTTGAGTCAAAGAAGAATATAAGGGTGGATACCACGAAGGATTCAATTGGGGAGGATTTAACAAAGGAGGCTACCAAGGAGGCCAATGAGGAGGATATGAAAGTGGAAGAGGATACAGTGGTGGCAGAGGAAGACCACCTACCTATTTTATATTTGGAAAAATAGTCCACTTGTCATAATTTTGTACCAAGACATGCAGACTCTCCGGATATTTCCATGGTGCAAACCATGTCACTGAGGATTTCCCAAAGATATTGTCCAAATGGGAAGAGAAGACGAGACACTGTAATATGGTGACTATTGATCCACGTGAAGGTCAGGAGCCGAAATAAGAAGTGGACATACAGGTGGTAACCCAAGGAGGCATTTGTAAAGGAGCTAACCTGGAACGAGGAGAAAGTTTAGGTTAAAATGTAGAGGGAAATATTAGAAAATAAGTGCAATAATCTCCTAAATTTGACGCCATGCAACAAAAGAAATTCCTACATGACACACATAAAGCATTGGAATAGGACAACACACATGAAGAATTGAAGTGCATAGTGCAAAGAGTGTTGGAAGAATCCCACACACACGAATAATTTCAATGCACGATGTAGATGGTGTTATAAGAAGCCCCCATGTTTGAAGAAGTTAAACCCGCAACAAAAAATGTACTAGAAGAGAACTGTGTACATGAAGAGTTTTGATGCACAACACAAGAAACAAAGTTACCAACTTAACAAGAACTGTGACCTCAAAATGAGAGCTCTCGCCCAAAAATATCATATTTTTGGGTAAAAAACTCCAAAATAAACCCAAAAATTAAAAAGCAGTGCTACCGGTAGCACCATTTTTTGGGGAGGTGGTTAAAATTGCAACTTGTTTGAAATCACACATTGTTTTTGGCTAAAAAACACCAAAATCAACCCCCAAATTAAAAGTGGTGCTACGGTGTTGAGGGGTCGAAATTCCATTGAACTCAACAGTAGGAATCATGCCTAGAGATGAATCCCAATTCGACTCTTCCCTATTTTAGGTAACATTATTCTCCAGACATATGGTCCGATGAGTTTTGATGGGATTTTACTATGTTATCAGATAGACTACTTTATGTTTCTTTATAGGCTCATTTATTAAAATTTCAATGAATGAATTTTTAAGAAAGGCTAGGGTTAGGCTAACCTCCTACCAACAACATGTATATGACACCATTTTTATCAAAACATTTGTATTTCCTTTTTGATTAATCGACAAATATCATCTAAGAAAAGGAAAGTGATTGTAGAAATGACAGATAACCAAAAATAATTCAAGTTATTGTATAACACAATTTAGTAACACCATCACATTCATGCCAATATACATCTAATGACTATAACATTTCAATGTAACTCAAAACACGATTATTGTCTGACTAAAACCGCTTGTAGTAGTCAATCAACAGAGCAAAACAATCCACAAATTGATTTGATCCACAAGCTTTGGAAAGAATGACCTTCGACTTTATACGAGCTTCAAAATTAAACTTAAAAATATCTCTTTGTCTAATACTCCACTATTACAAAATGTCAACCCCTCAAAATGAAGTCGACCTCTTTACTTATATCAAAACTTCATGCAAAAATTTATTACTAACGCTTGTTAACCAAGAGAGAAAAATAAATAAAGTGGATCATCTCCACATGGAAACTATCAGTGAACTTCCGTTAACTCATAGGGTTCGCTCTTTCATATTCTGACCATTTGGAGAAAATATATTCACAAATGTGTAAATACAAGAATCAGTGTTGGTCCATCGACATGCTCATCCTATCCTTCATCTCCATTTCCTGGTCTCTGAATCTATTGAGCTCGGATCCTATATTTTGTAGGACCCATGTTGTCCCTATCATCCCATCGGTGAGTCCTTTAACATGTCCCTTTTTGATCTTCTAAATCTCCCAAACATTAGCTTCAAACTCTTCCTCTAACTCAGTAAATCATCGCACTATGATTCACAAGTCGATGAATTCGTTTAGGGAGCCAAATTTTGGGAGCTGAAGATATATCATTTTCTAATTAATGTGGTCCCAATTTCTGAGACACTCCTCCCATATTTCTTTCATTTTTATCTATGGTTCTTTTACCAGTTGTACCCAATATTCTGCGGCTACTCTGAATCTGGATAAACTCTCCTCTGCAAGCATCCTGATGCCATGTTTGTCTCCGCCTTTGCCTTTATCGATCTCTCTAATATATTCAATTTGTTATGATACTTGACTCTCTTTATTGAACCATATCATCATTTCCTTATATGCTACAAGGCCCAGTAAGGTTTCTTCTTGAAATCCAACAATCTTGGTCATAAATACCTCCCTATACGACTTAAACTAACTATAAATGTTTGTGAATTCAATCTTCATGAACCTTACTGCTTGGGTGGCATCCTGATAGTATTCCACCTACTGCCTTAGGTGTGCCAATTTTTCCCTCATGGATTCATATTCTCATTCATATTCCTTTGTTATGTCTATAGTGGCACTGGATATAGCTATTAAAGATCCTAGAAATTCAATTACCCTGGAATGTCTTGCATCTAGCAGGGTTTCTTCTATGGTGATCATCACAACGTTGTCCAAGTTGATTATTATCTTTTTACCAGTCCTCTTGACAACTAATTATCTCTTTTGGTCATAATCAATGGCCTTGACATCAACCACTTCGTCTATAGGCTCTGGGATCAGTTGGTCCCCCCATGTGAGGGAATTTCCTAAGTTTCCTAGTGTGTGAAAGTTTTCAAGAGTCGTTTTCTTTTGACATGAAGTATCTTGGTGGAGAAAAATTCATTCTAGGAATGGATATCAATAAAGATCCAGAAATTAGAAAGATTTGGTTGAACGAGAGGAAGTACATTGAACCATTCTTAAATCATTTCAACATGTAGGATTGAAAACCAGTTAAGGTATTGATTCTCATGGGAGCAAAGATAATTATTGAATAGTGCCTAAAGACATGGGAAGAAATAGAGGAAATGACACATGTTCCCTATGAAAGTATTATTTTGATTCTGATGTATGCAATGGTTTTCACTCGATCGAACATTTCTCATGCAATGGGAGTATTGAGCAGATACATGGAAACACTTGGAAAAGAGCACTGGTCTTCTATCAAGAGAGTGTTCAGGTATTTGTGCGGAACAAAAAATTATGTTATATTCTACCAAGGGAAATATGAATCTTACAGTGAAGTAAATGTACATGGCTTTGTCGATGCCAACTTGGTTGGATATCTAGATCGATGAAGGTTTACCAATGGATATGTGTTCAATATGTTTAGTGGAGCAATCATTTGGATGAGTAAGCGACATGTGGTCATAGCCTTGTCGACAACCAAAGATGAATATGTGGAAACCACTCATTGAAGCATAGAAGCAATGGGAATTGTTTCCTTGGGTTAGTGAATATATTTTCATGTTTTCCTGTATCAGCAAAGAAGAAAATAAGTTGAATAATGTTGGGTTGTTTTATTCTTTACAGTGGAAGAATAATCATCTAAATGTGTAGTCAAGGTGGATCGATTGGGGATAATTTGACTGATGAGTCAAGTCGATTCGATGGTTAATTTGAATTTGATGTGATTGACGGGTAAGTTGAAGTCGAAGTGGTTGATAGGAGGTCAAGTGGAAACCTATTGAAAATTGATTCAAGGTCGAATGGTAAATCGACTAAATTCGACTATAACAAAATCTTGAGATTCACCACGGGATTTGCAGCCAATTATCTATATGGATATGTAACCATTTTTGGGTGCCATGATTTAGGGTCTTACATGTTGTAAAGCCTACAAGTAAGGTGTGTTGTAATTTTATTAAGTTGGTGTTCATGTTGATTATTCTTTACAAGTTGTTGGTGATGTAGATGTATGTTGAATTGGTTGTAGGGTTTTTCTTGTGTAAAGCAAGAGAATATGATGGTGACTATGTCTTTGGTGTATACCAAGGCCAGTCATGTAACTCTGTATTCATTGAATGAATAGGGAAAAAGGAGAAATATTCTCAATGAATGTTGGTTTCCCCATTTTGGTTTCCAGGATAAAATCTATATGTACTATGTTTGACATTTATTTTCTTGTTTAAATATGTCATCTATTTTCCGATTGATTTAGAGTGGACATATATATATATATATACTTACCTCCAACACAATTCTTTGACCATTAAAGAATAACATCTTAAGATCTTATCTTGATGAAGCAAGAATCCAATTTTTGGGTGAATCTATTGTACTCCATAGCTTGTTCACCACCTAGATTTAACTCCCTTGAAATTTTCTATCCCTCTTTCCACATTGTTGTGTTGATGGGTTTGAGTGTAAATTATGTTATTGTTAGGATTTTATGCTATATAATGCTATTTAGTATAGATTTAGTTATATTGAGTATTCTCTCCTCCCTATATAAGGATCAACCCTAATATAAATCATCATCCCATGCCCAAAATTCAATGCCATGTAACTCCCTTTAGAGGAAAACAAAGAACTAGTGACTTCCAAATTATAGTTGAATTTGCACACTTTTAGTTGGCTTCCTAATCCACTCCTCAATGAAAATGGGTTTAATGTACTTCTGCACCATGCCTTTCTTCCATAAGTCGTTACTTGAGATAAATCTATATATATTTTTTGTAGCTAAATATTTTCAAATGGTATATGTCTTTCAAATCATCAACCCCCCATCTTCTTAGGCATGGCCAATATATCCCATGTGACTAAAGGCATGCTTTCCTTATCTTTTTTACACATCCAAAGGAATTTTAAGACCTTTTTCTTGATTTGTTTGAGTATTTGTTTTAGTATATACACCAAGGAGTTCAAATATATAGGTATGGATTGTAGTATTGATTTAAACATAGTAAACATATCACCAATAGATAACCATGTCATGCATCGTGACAAAAGTATTCTCTCAATATTGTTATAGAGATAGAGGCAATCTTTGTCCACATATTCATTGAATTGTAACTCAAATTAAATGTACTTGATTCCCTTATTGAAATCACTAACTTGGATGGGAAGTACATCTTGAATGGATCTCTCTTTCTTAGGGATTGTCTTATGATAATATATAGATTATTCATCATTGTTAATCTTTGATCCAGTTGATTTCCAATATATCTCCAATACCCGATGAAAAGTATGTACATTTCTAAGGGGATCATCACCAAATACAATAACATCATCTGAAAACAATAAATGATCTATAATTAGGTCCCTTCTAATATTATTTCCTTATAATCCTCCATTGGATATTTCATGAATCAATGTCCTAATCAAAATTTATATCACCATTAGAAGAGAAGAGGGCATGAGGGGAATACCTACCTTAGAAATATTGTGGGATAGAAGAACGTGGTGGATGAGCCATTTATTAGCAAAGAGAGGTAAACATATGAAATACATCCTTTATCCAATTAGAAAATTCCAACTTTTTCTTGCCACATTCAATGGTTGAACTCTTCACTCTTTTAACATTATCATAGAATTGGTACATAGAGGTATCGTCCAAAATGTCATAAAATAGTATCAATTATATGATGATGTAATGTCCCCCAAGCCCAACTAAGGTCCATTACATGCGGAATACTCATAAAAATTAAAACTTCTGCTAATTAATTTCATGTAGCTTATAAGCTATGGATTACATACAGATTTAACTATTTTCTTATATCATTTAGTAAATAAATTTACAACATTTTTAAACAAGCATGAATGTAGCTAATAAGTCACACAATAGCATGTAAAACCATTCTCATACACAAAGTAAAAGCATAACAATTAAACACATAGAATAATAAAACAACGAGATAAAACACTTATCTTTCAAAATAGTTGTGCAACTAGTTGCTTGGGATGGACATTCCACCCAATCATAGACTTTCTGCTACAAATATCAACAACATGTCACCCCAAGCTAGGGCTAGAAATCCACAAAAAAATGTGGTCTCTCTTTATCCACTCACAGTTTAGAAATCCCACAACCAACTGGTATTCTCCTACAACTATCCTGATTTTCCACCATCTCTCTTCCTCTCGACTAGCCCAACCCCAGGAATGTACCCCTTCATTGTTTTCTTCAATATTTATCTCCAAAACACTCCAAAAACGTTCCATCATGCTCTATAATTCACCCTCCATGGTTGCTTCATCTCTAAGTTCTTCTTTTCTGCTCTCTACTTGTTGTTCATGCCCAAAAATTGAATGTTTAAAAATGTTGTAAGTCCCCATACAAATCTCCTCTCCTTTGGATTGCTTGCTTGACTCACACACTTTTCCAAGATGATTGTACTTATCCCCCATGCTCTCAATAACTATGGGAGGTGACTTCTCACACCCAACCTCTTACATGCATTTAATGATTGGATTTGGGGACACTCAATAATAAAATAGAAGTTTAATACATAATGATAATAAAATTCAGGAATGTGGGTGGAATTAATAGACATGGGTAATTCCCCCTTGGACCCATCTCTTAGACATTCTCCTAGAACCTCCTATCTCTTGTGGATTAATTCATCCCCCAGCTCTGTCCATATCCCCAAGTAGTTGGAATCACATTTTATTATTAAAACTTAGAAATACATTTCGCATATACATCGTTTGGCCATAGCCACACATTATACCTACATTAAGCATTAATTAAATTGGGGATTATAGCAGGGAATTTACATTCCCCCTTCCCTACAATTGTGCATTTTCCTCGGTGCACACTATGACCATATACATATATATACAATTTTACATCACAATACTTTAAGAAATATAATTATGCAATTTTAAAACTCCAACAATAGTTCTAACCAAAGTCCCATATTCATCTCAACCCATTGACCCAAGGAATGTACCCCCTTCATTGTTCTTAGTCCATTAGGTTTTACCATTCATTTTTTAGGGACACCAACAGAGTTTGGATAGGACTCGGAGATGTGATTCTAGAACTCTAGTTGCTCAAAATGGGGTCTTGCATTATGTTTTCTTCAAAATTGATAAAAAATTGTGGGTATTATTTCCACTTGTTTTCTTTGTGCTCCCATGTTGCATTTGCAAAACTATAGCAAGTAAATTGAATTGTAACCATCCATATGGATTTGTTCATGAGAACTTTGACTTCTGGTCCAAGATGTGTATTGGTTCCACCCAGAAATCCCCTTCATGTTCCACCTGGATCACATTCAAAACAATTATGTGGTTAGGGTCAAGCACATATTTAAAAATGACACATAAAATACATTATGCACTCTCATGAATGCAGGAAATGCTATCATGTATGCAACTAGCCCTATATTTTCTAAGATTTCAAAAGGTCTACAATATCATGCTGCCAATTTTGGGGAACTTCATAATCTCAACAAACTTCTCTTTGATTTTAATTTCAAAAACACATGTTCTCCCTAATTTAGAATCTTTGAAAACTTTGTTCTTGTTTTCATAAATTGTCTTCTTGTCATGGGCATCCTTTAAAGTTTCTCGATCTTTTCCATTTTCTCTTCCATTCCTTTCAACAAATCTAGCCCAGTAACCACTCTATCCGTTGGATTATCCCAACTCACTAGTGTTATTGATCTGTATTATTTTGAGAATGAAATGAAGGTGGAAATCTAAAAATTAAATACACATATATATTACTAGAAACACAGAGATATAGTAATGCACAATTTTTATTAATGAAAGAAATGTACAGAAACTATAAAATTACAGAGTGAATGAACTCGCTAGAATGGTGGCAACTTATCTCTGAGAAGAGATGTGATGGATATGCTCATTTGCAAGAAGATGGTTACAATGAGGCTCCAAAGACATTTTAAACATAAATCATAAATGATAAAACCCTAAACATCCAAAAACCTAACCCTAGAAGATAAAGTGCCAAAATTCATGTGGGTCTCGATGGGGTAAGTTGGTACATCAACTTCCCTGGGTCATAACTTTTGCATACAATCTTCATTTTAGGTGCACAATAGCTAGTTGGAAATAAATATCCAAGGAATACACATGATACCATCACACTCTATCTAAATCCTACAATGTCACTGTACCATGCCCAAAAAATGTTTTTTAGGGCCTTAAAATGACCCCAGAAGTTTAGGACCTAAAAAAATGTAGAAAAGCTTCCAAGGTGGAAACCCTTGTTTTGAGCCAGTGGAATAAGTCGATGGCCATGGATTTCTACCTGGATCATTCTCCCCCCCCTTAGGAACCAATGTTCCCCATTTTGTCAAGTTTTCATAGAATATGGGGAAGCTTTTGTTGAAGAAGTTGTCCTTCTTAGCTTGTTGAAGGTTGTTATGAACCTGTTGTTGGAGGGGTTGGATCCGTTCAACTGATCTAGTTGCATGATCTACCCGAGTGTGGGATGATTTTATTGGTGAAGATGTGATATGAGGAGTATGAAGGTATATGGTGTAACTTTGATGGATTTGGCAGTGTGGAGGTACCCCCATAGGTGACACAATAATATTTTTGTGCCCTTCTACAATTTGTTGTTGTTGGATAGAAAGGTATTGGGACGAGTTTGTAGTGGTTACAATGTCCTTCTATTCCCCTTATTCCTAGATTGTGAAGAGGATAAAATTTTCAGTATGAGAGATTACTTTGTGGCACTGTTTTGTCAGGACAATAGTCGGGACTACCTCTGGTATCCTGTATAGTAGGACCCTAAAGTAACAATGACGCTATGGGGTCAATACTCATAAACAACATGATGCTTCCACATATATGGCTAGCCTAACATAACATCACATAATTATAGTGGGTAAACATCACAAAGTAACTCATACTTGAAGGGATTGATGTCGTAGGATAGGAGACATTGTTGGCTAACACGAAGATCTTGACCCTTGTGAAGCCACATGATGTTGTATGGTTACGGGTGTGGTATTGTCAGCAAATCCAACTGCTTGATAAACTCTATTGATATTAGGTTCTTCTGGCTTCCTCTATCAATAATAAAATGCATTGGGGTACCCTTCACCCACATCTGTGACTGGAAGAGGTGCTCCCCCTCCTCGAGATCTTATGGCTCTTCTAGTTGGATTTGTGTGGTCATGATAGTAATAGTGGGTTATGCATCAATTATCTATCTCCTTTTATTATTTTCTGAATCAGATTCTAGTTCAGGGCTTGGATATATTTCTTTGAGCTTATCTACCAATGTCTGTTTCGAGTGACATTCATTGGTGTTGTGCCAAGGGATTTTGTAGAAGTCACACCACTTCCCAGTGTCCTTCTTTGTCTTCCTGTTGCTCTTCTTTTCCTACAACTTGGATTGGTTGTCTTCAGGTTGAATATTCTATGAATTAGGGCTTCCTTTACCATACTTTGGTTGTTGCATATTTGTAGACCCAAATTCCTGCTGGTTCTGCTGCTTAAATTTCTTCTCAATTTTGACAGCATATCGATAAGAGACTCCCAGTGATGAGATATCCATAAACTCCATTTCATTTTGGATGTACGTATATAGAGCCCCACGGTATTTTAGAACCATATGTCTCCCAAAGTCTTTTATACCTATCTTGGTACACAAGGTATGGAATATATTTGTGAACTTCGACACTGTTTGGCCCCTCTCTTGATGCAGCATGGTCCATCGCATGTACTAGTCGTCATAATTTCCCATGGGGTAATATTTCTCCTTGATCACAACCATAAAAAAATACCAAGTTGGCTCGGCCCCAAATATTCCAGAATCCTCTGTGGAATTTTTCTCCTAGTAAGTTTCCCACCAATGTTTGACATGGGGGAGGGCCTTAAGGAGTGCAAAGGTGATATTTTTTGTGTCAGAAGTTTTTTGGATAGAGATATAACCTTCTAGCATATTTAACTACTTTTCCAAAGCATTTGCATCGATCTGACCTTCAAATATGGGAATATCAAAATTAACTTGCACCTTGAATGGAGCATCATATCCAAAGTGACTGCTTGACGAAGACCCACCTTCTATTTTCAAAA
>JASDQU010713986.1:21624-32558 GCA_032191745.1 Picea mariana | reverse complement strand
GCATTTGGTCCAAGGAGAAAGGTAATTATTCATTGCATATCTAAGAAAAAAATAGATTGGATATCCCCACCATGTCTGTAAGACCATATAACTCCCATTTTCTATTGGTTCTTGATCTGGAATTTCTCGTTTCCATCCTTGTTTGAGCACCTTCCTATCTAACTAGGAGTTTCCCTTATATCCTCCTTGAGTCCGTCGGTGAATCGAAGGTTGATATGAAATTTTATAGCAGGATATTGAATGGAGGGACTTGGAATATTTTCGATGGGGTTGTACCGCAACAATATAGGTATACAATGTAACTACCAAAACTGTTGAATATGTATAAGAAGCTCATTCCTTCGAAACACGGTGTTCGTAATATTTAATTTGTAGTTAATTGATATATGTTGTATAGAACACTAGTTGCATTGATTTCCTTCTGTATTTATTTGAACTAACGAGTATTTATTAGTATAACTACCTCTCCTCATAGACTTGTATGCTTGCATTTTTTGCAAGTTGCAGAGGAAGCTATTAGGAAAGAGTGAGAAGATTTCAGAATTTGGGAATGACATTGAACGTAGGATTGTCGGTGAGTTTTTTTTCTTCTCCTCGTGATAGTTAGTTATTTTAATTGAATCATTTATAAAATCTTTGTTGTATGTTATCTTTTGGAATTTTCTATATTTACGGTTGTTCTACAGTAAGATCACTACTGTAGGGGATTTTCCCTGAATGCAACACTAACCTTTGTCTTATTTATAGGAAGAGGGAGGAGTGGTTGAAGGGAAAGAAAAAGATGTGGGATTCTTTTCCTGATGATATGGGTTTGGACAATAGTGTTGAGTTGGTGATAGCCAACTTGGATCTTAATGAACTAGTGATAGAGTTGGTCACTTTTGATGTTGATGATGATCCTCTTGAGGGGTCATCCTCCACACTAGTAGATGAGTACATTGGATTGTATATAAAGAAGGAGGATCATGGAGGAGAGAGAAGTGGTAGTGATGTTTATTTTGATGAATATTACATGGAGGACTACTCATGAGCTATGATATTCTTCCATCTATGGTTCTGGTATCTACCCTATTTTGTATTTTCCATTGGTATTCCCACTAATAGTATCAGTTACTTGGTATCTATATACAATTTGATTTTGATGACTTAACGAGAAAACTACAGCTTATGGTTCTAATTTCTGATGTTTTTCATCTTATCCTCATTGACATAGTACTGGTAAGTAATAACTAGTTTTATGATTGAATTTATATCATGTAAATATTCTAGTTTCTAACGAAATTTGAATCTTTATGTCTATATTTCATTGTATGAGTAATTTTCATATATATATATATATATATATATATATAAACCATGTCCTTCATGTCATGTTTTTGTAGTCATCGATGTCATACACTCGTATTTATGTTTCCTTTGCGTCATGTGTCCTCGTGTTAGGTGACTTAGTTGATGTTCAATGTTACACATAAAACATGGAAATTGCATCAAGCTACAAAATGATTTCTAACATAATTGGTTTAACATCTATCAACTAATGTCTTGAGTCCAAGTAGGGTGACCCGATGTACAATGGATTAACATGATTGTATTAATTAGATGAGTTGATACTTATTGTGCTTGCACTTTGCAATTGTATATGGGTAAATCATCATCATCATTGTCATCGTCATCATAAGAATCATCATAATCATTCATCAACATCAAATAAACAAACACTTCAATTCATAGAACATGTGCCATGAAAAATGTGTGTGTTTGTGTTTTCTAAATCAGCTCAACTGTACATTTTTTACAAAATGGCACATCGTACCCAATATACAAAATGGTAGCAAGTTCCTAAACATGGAAGAATGGCATATGGTTCCCTATATACAAAGTGACACTCATTGGTCACTCATTGACCACTTCCACCCTCACCACTATCAAGTTCATCCTGGAAGTTAATCATTCTTCTTTTGCTCAAATCATGACCTTCAATCTTTTTGCACATGGGTATGGTTCTTCCTTCTAGAGACTGGACAAAGAAACAACATTATTATAAGTTTTTTTCCACAATGAATTAACACACTTACAAAATGATGCTTTAGAATTCTAGCCAAGAAAAATCACTATAGATGATACTGTCAATCACGAGGGTGTTTCCCTCCACCATGGCCCTAATCTCTCTTATATGTCACCCTACAAAAGTTACAAGAATCAAATAATGAAATTTAATAAAAAAATTCCTAAAATCAATTCCATTCATGATACATAAAAAGTTCGTCAATGAATTATCTCACTGTGAATAACTCGGGAATCGATGGAGATTCACTAATAGGTGGAGTACTTAGTTGTACAAGCTACTTTGAGGAAACACTTTTTGTCACATCAACTATGATATCCACATCATATTATGGATGAGCGGATGCATGAGGGAGAAGTTGTGCAATCATAGTGGATGAAATAATGTGGGTTACAATAGGGTGGACTGGTGGGTAGTGTATGGGTGTAACCACTATGGATGGATGGGATGGCAAAGGCGGTGGGGGTAGACAATGATAAACCCCCACAAGTTGTACTAGGGATGGATTTACCCTTAGGGGAAAAATGGCATCCAAAGATTCAAGGAAGGGCGGCTAAGGACTCAACTTTCCTTGTAGCCTAGGAAAAATGATGGGAAGAATTTCATAGTGGTGAGTGGTATGATGGTGGTACCCATGACATGACAATCAATGAACCAACCTGCATACACATTTATAATATTTTTATTATTTCAAAAACGTGATAGTCAACCAAAATAAAATAATGAATTTCACATTTAAAGAAGATTTAACTCAACACACGATACCTGGGAAGGGGGTGATCTTTCCATCCCAGGTGGACATGGTTCCTCGTAGTATGAAAATGCAACCTGTAGAAACACAACACATGCACATTCAAACTAAAAGCATCTAGAACATGCACTGAAAACATATGACAATTTTGTTAGGAAGGATCATTTGAATTCATGAATCACTAGTTCCACAATACCTAAGTGTGCAGTACACCAAATGCGCAGGTTGTTTCTACTATTGCATCAGTGGTGAAAACTAACACTAATACATCTATCAGTGTCGAGGGTTTTCTATATGAGCATAGAAATTGTAAATATCATATATTTGGATATAGAAAATAAACACATTAATATATGTATAATAAATGAAGAACATAGAGATGATCAAGATATTAACCTCCTTCATGAAGTTGTCATATCTTATGGCCTCCATCGTCCCATAACAAGTTTTCTCGTGGCTCGAGCATCTATGAGGGTCACATGAACTAGCTCCATGTTCCCTATCTTGTCTACACTCTACTATAGTTCCTGAAGGCACAACCCCTCCCCCAACATAATGTAAAGGTCACTCTTGGAGAGATAATGCTATAAATGTGTTATGTTGCACTAGGGTACGGGTCAAGGTGAATATCAATGTCTGGGTCTATCTTATGCTTTCCACTATGGGAGGATGTTGGGAAGGGGGGTTAGGCTTCCACCTAGGAGGATAAGGACCTAGAAATGGGTCTTCCTATGGTGATGTTGGGTTTGGGTTCTCTCCAGGTTCCATACTAATTAACTGTGCTACAATTTAATAAGGGAAAAATAATTTTTTTAATTTTTTTTATCATTTAAACAAATTATGAAATAAAAAAAAAAATCAAATTCCATCAACATACTTATGTGGAATCAATTGAAGACTATGTCAATGAAGTTTGGCAGTGATTTTTCCATCTCTCATCAATTTTCTCAATATCTCTTAAAACATGTAACATGGTCTATTGGTGAAATAG
Organism: Picea mariana; assembly: GCA_032191745.1. Lineage (NCBI taxonomy): Eukaryota > Viridiplantae > Streptophyta > Pinopsida > Pinales > Pinaceae > Picea > Picea mariana. The sequence continues at coordinate 28,751 of JASDQU010713986.1, read as the reverse complement.
ATCAATCACAAGAATTAAAATGTTTTTCCCAACATGAACACATGCATATTCCCAAAGTGTGTGCATTTTCTTAGGAACATGTGTGTGTTCCTGATGAGGATGACTTGGAAACCTCCATAGTGGTTCAGGAAACATTGAAGTTGGCAAATCAAGAATGCGTGCACATTTTTGCCTGAGCACATTCCTAAGCACTTGATTGCCACTTTTTCAACCATCATCTTCATGTGATCACCCTAGTGTAATCAAAGGCTAAGCAAAAAGGATAGAGTAGTAATTTTCTCTAAAAAGAAGACTAATGATATGGGTGTGCAGAATCGAGGAAAACCATAAAAGGTGAAACCATATCGATAACCTCATTACCAAGAAAGTTTCCAAGAAATACAAGAAGATCGACATTGACATTATGAAGGAAGAATATGGTCCAGGATAAACAATATTCATGGAACATGGCATCACAAAATCATTATTCAACATGATATTATTTGAGACCAATAACTAGAAAAAATTGAAGAAGTTACAACAACAATACATGGAATCAAAGGAAAAAAAAAATATGCAACAACTAACTATCAAGGACTAAGACCAAAAAAATTTGAATTTGGATGGATGGATCATAATTAATGGCATAAAGAGAGCAGGAATATAAGGAAATCTTATTACTTGGTTTCATGACATGTAAAACCATTAACAAAAAATCTTCGAGGACAAAGTTTTTTGAAGAAAGGTACTATGATATGATCCAAGGAGGGAAAATATGGGGTTAAATGTATATGTGTGATGGGGTAAGTATATGTTATATGGGTTGGCCTGATAAAGAACACACATGTACAATGAGTGAATAGGTATATATAGAGGTCATGTAGTCATTACAAGCATATGAACATGTGATTTGAATATAGGAATGTATTAGGGTATTTGGAGTTTCTCATATTCTATGAGGAGTTGTTTTGTAACTCATCTTTATTATCTCTTATGGAGTTGTGATCCATGCTCACATTTGATGTACTTTGTGTGTACTCTGGTCTATTATGATATCTTAATTATTTGGAGAAAAAAAAATTGATACTACTTTTTGGGAACCAACATGAATATATAACAACATATTATGATGACACCATATGTTTGTTTTTGCATGTATCCTTCCTAATTGTGATTTGTATTGACGAACGATAGGTTTTTTTGTTTATAAACACCAATACACATCTATAGCCTAAAAATTCCACTTTTTTCAAATAAAGAAAATTTTCTAAAATTGGGGTCTCCTTAGTACCCTTGTAAAGCTCTGATTTATGATTTTTTTGCTAGTTGACCTTTCTCCCCATGTAAATCTAATTTCACTATACCTCTGACTCTGAAATTTTGTATTGTAATAATCTGATATGTCTACTTCAAACTCCCACAAGTCTCATTTAATTTCAAGTTTTCAAGAGGAAGTCATTTCCAATCTACCAAAACTTCTTGCTTTTGTTGTCTTTTCATGTGAGAAAAATGTATGGACTAGTCACTTCACCAATATATTTCTAACAAGTCTGGAATTTGTGCCTAAACACCCTAGTCTATTTTTTGTCTAATCCTACAAGTAGCACTCAAATTGTACTTCAGAATCTTTAGATATGCATGTTCTACTAAAACTACATGTTTAAGCATAGTTTGAAGGCTGGATAAAAACTCAAACTTGCACATTGTGTAACTTTGAAAATATGGTGAATCATATTCTGAAATATTTACTTTTCGCTTCACTCTATAAATGGTGGATTTTTCATGCAATTCCAATGATCTATAAAAAAGGTTAGAGAATAAATGAATACGAAGATGACTCGTTTGAAGGAGCAAAACCCAAGATATATGTTCTAATACCAAACAATCAAATAAGAATAAAAAAATTCAATAATGCAACTATTGAAAAAAATAATGAATAAGAAGTATCCCTGTAAGGGACAACCTCCTATTGTAAGATTTCAAACAAATTTCCTTAATATATATACAAAAAATAATAAAAAGGACTAAAAAAAATAATACATACATAAATGTAATAATAAGAAATGAAAGCTATGATTAAGGATTCAATATCATATACATGAGTGTTACACAATTTGGAAATGATATTCATTCAAATTTCAACAAAGTCCATAAAATTGATTTCATATGGTGAAATCAAGATTGAAAAAGTTTTGTTCAAGTTAGATTTTTTTTGATGGAAAGTGAAGTTCATACCTTATGGAAGACGAGGTAATAATTATACATTTCTCAATGATGATAATAAATACAACATTTTAGAGAAAAAAATGTTACAATTGCTGGAAATATAGAGAAAAAAATGTTACAATTGCATAGTAATTACAAGTCGGTGAGCTTTACGTCTCTTCCAATTTGTCAGATAATCAATCGTCAGTCTGCAAATACAAATTCACAAGTTTACTCAAACTCAGTTTTGTCAGTCGAAAATCAAGGGAGTTGTTTAATGAAGCCGATCTTAATCTTTCTCGAGTCCAATTAAGTAGATAGAAGTCATCCATATTTATTGACGTCTTTAATGTTGAGTCTATTTTACTTCTACAGGAAGTCTCAGTATTATCTATTTATGTATGAGTCTTTAGTTAGTCGATATAGACACAGATAGACAAAAAAGAGAGAAGAGAAGCAACAACAATAGTTGAAGATAGTCGAAGAAGTCTGAGAGCTCAAGATCTGGTTTTGTAAGTTGCAGAAGTTGTTCATAAGTCATTGGAGCATAAGATAGTTTTAGTTATTGTATTCTATATTAGCACACAACAACGAAGTTATTAATATTAAGTATTTTGTGTATTGACAAGTTATGTTATATTTATGAGTTTATATGCTAGAAGTAAAGCACTGTGTTGTTTTTGTGTGAAGAAATCGTTTCATTAAGTGTTTTATCACATTACGCAGTAAATCATGCAGTTTGTGCACTGCACAGTAAGTCTTGAGAGTTAATCCAAAGCAAGTTTTGTGGCATGCAGTATTTGTAACTACGGTGCGTAGAATATGTATGTGCATTGTAGATCCGAGATTTGGTATCAGAGCAGGTTGATCAAAGCAGATTAGAGCAGGTTCTATCAGAGCAGGTTTTATCAAAGTAAGTTTTAAGAGGAGAAACTATGTTGTAAAGAGAAATTATGGCTTCTACTTCAAATATGAAACCTCCCACTTTTACAGGAAATAATTATGAGTTATGGTCCTTGACCATGAAGGCACTGTTCTGAGGTCAATATGTATAGGAGATAGTCGAGAATGGCTATGTGGAACCACCAGATTAGAAAACATATATTGCACTCACACAAGCTAAGAAGGATGCTTTGGAAGATCAAAGGAAGAAGGATAGAAATGTGATGTTTTACATACATCAAGCCATGCATGAGAACATACTCCCAATATTTGCATCAAAAAAGAAATACAAGGAAGCATGGGACATATTACAAACCTCTTATCGAGACTTCAAAACTACAAATTCTTAGAAGATATTTTGAAACTTTGTCAGTGAAAGACTCATATTCAGTAGATTTATTTTACACCCATGTTATTGGCCTGATAAATCAGATTAAGTATCATGGAGAAACCATAGAGGATAGAAAAGTTATTGAAAAGGTACTTAGGATTCTTCCTCCTAAATTTGATACCCTTGTTGTGACTCTAGAAGAGAACAGAGACTTGATTTAGTTTAGCCTAAATGAACTACAAGCTTCCCTCATTAATCATGAACACATATTGAATAGGTCAAACATGTCATTAGAGAATGCATTTTCCACATAGTCACCTATAAGTCGTGGAAGAGGAAGGGGGAGAGCTAACTCCAGAGGCAAAGGAAAAAGTTATGTCAAAGGTGGACGCAGTAGCAGTCCTGGAAATACTGGTGGAAGAGGAAAAATTCAAAATACCAGTCAGTCAAGTGGTGAGAGAACTGATAAGTCAAATATTTAGTGAAATTACTGTAAAAAGTATGGACATTATGCATATGAATGCAAGAAGAGACAGCATAATAAGAACAAGAAAAGTTAAGATTAGTCAAACAATGAAAATAGTCTAGTCCTATGTTTATGGCACGTGTTGAGGCAATCCCTATAGTCTCACCAGTTGAATGCAATGTTGCTAAATAAAGTCCATGTGACATATGGTATCAAGATTTAGGCTGCAGTAACCACATGACGGGAAACATAGAATTGTTTTCTAGTTTGGATAAGTCATTCCAAACCAAGGTTACACTTGGAACATACATCCAAGTCACTGTCCTAGGCAAAGGCAATATAAACATTTTAACTAAACAAGGAGAAAAAAAATGTTATGCCTGATGTATATTATGTTTCTGGTTTGAAGCATAATTTGATGAGCATAAGACAACAGTTACAGAAAGGATACATAATCTACATGGAAGATAATCATTATGCAATTATGGACATATATCCAAGCAATCAATGTATTGCAAGAATCTAGATGAAAAGCAACATAATGTTCCCATTGAAATTGAAGCCAGTCATGAAGAGAAAAACAATGCCAGTTGTTGGTAAAGCAAAAGATGTGCAGTTAGACACTGCATTTACAATAGAAAGTGTGCGCAGTTGCAATGAAGAAAACAATGCGTGCAGTATCAAGAAAGGAGAAAGCGGCACAAAGATGTAGGAAACATTCCAGTCTGAAGTGCAGGATGATTCTTGGCTATGGCATTGCAGATTTGGACATTTGAACTTTGGAGGTCTAAAGCTACTACACACAAAGGATATGGTAAAAAAAATTCCATTAATAGAAAAACCAGAAAGGATATGTGAAGGCTGCATCTTTGGAAAGCAACATAGAGAGTCATTTCTAGTTGGCAAGTCTTACAGAGAAAAAGCTCCACTGGAAATAGTACATTCAAACATTTGTGGACCAATGCAAACTCCATCTATAAAAGGAAATACTTATTTTCTGACATTAATTGATGATTTCTCAAGAAAGACATGGATTTATTTCCTAAAACACAAATTTGATGCATTGGGTTATTTTCAGCAGTTCAAATCACTTGTGGAGAAGCAGAGTGGTTATTATATCAAGTGTCTAAGAACTGATAGAGGAGGAGAATATATTTCAAGAGAATTTCAGAAATTGTGTAAAGTTCATAGCATCTACAAGCAATTTACCGCATGATATACACCACAGCAGAATCATGTCGCAGAGAGAAGAATCAAACCATGATGGAAATGGTGCGCAATATGTTGGCATCCAAACACTTGTCAAATGAGTATTTGGATAAATAAGTAGCAACTGCAATATAAAGCATGAACAAATGTTTGACATAGAGTGTGAAGAACAAAGTTCTTCAAGAAGCCTGGACATGTATGAAGCATAATGTGGTGCACTTGAAAACTTTTGGTTGTGTCGCATACGCACATGTTCCAGATGAGCTGAGAAAGAATCTAGACAAAAAAGGGCAAAAATGTATATTTATTGGGTATTTTGAAGGTACAAAAGGACACAATTTGTATGACCATGTCGCAAGGAAGTTGATAATCAATCGTGGTGTTCATTTTGTGGAGAATGAAGCATGGGATGGAAGCATAGAAAAAATAGTCATAATTATTGATTCTATTGAGCATGATGACACAGAATAAGAAGTGGTTCAAACATCAAGTACAAGTCAGTGTGCAGTTCCTTCTACAGTTGCGACACAAATCTCAACACAAACTACTCCAGTAAGAACAACAGGTGTGTAGTCCACACCTAGAGCGTAGCAAACTCCAACAAGCAGTCCAAGTAGTTTTACATCCTCAGATCCAACATTAGTAAGTCTGTTACCAAGGAAGAAAAGAAGTCTACGCAACATCTATAATGAGGACACAATAAATTCATTTTTAGTTTTTGATTTGTTTTCACAAATAGACGATCCATTAACTTTTGAAGCTGTCAAGGATGATGTATGGGCTCAAGCCATGGATGAAGAAATCAAATGCATAGAGAACAATCACACATGGAAATTGGTAGATGTACCTAATGAAAAGGATGTGATAAGTGTGAAGTGGATTTATAAAACAAAGCAAGATGCAGATGGAAATGTGCAGAAGCATAAGGCAAGACTAGTTGCAAGAAGTTTTACATAAAAACCTGAAATTGATTTCGATGAAACAGTTGCGCCTATTGCATGTATGGACACAGTCAGAACTATGTTATCCATTGTCACGTAGAACAGATGCTTAGTTTATCAAATGGATGTAAAGTCAACATTTTTGAATGGACATTTATAAGAAGAAGTGTATGTGAAACAACCACAAGGCTATGAGGTTCCATGACAAGAATACAAAGTGTAGAGATTGAAGAAATCATTGTATGGGTTAAAGCAAGCTCCCAAAGCTTGGTACAGTCACATAGATTCCTACTTCAAACATAATGGATTTCAAAGAAGTGAATGTGAGCCAATGTTGTACATCAAAGCAAATCAAAAAGGTAATATGTTGATTGTTTACTTATATGTAGATGATTTAATATTTATAGGTGATTCTGGCATAGAAGAATTTAAGTAAGTCATGAAGGATGAATTTGAAATGACTGATTTGGGGCTTAATGAGATGTTTTTTGGTATTGAAGTTCACTAGTCCAAAGCTGGTATATTTATCTCACAATCTAAGTATGCACATAAAATTTTGAAAAGATTCAACATGATAAATTTCAAAGCAGGCCCAACACCTATCATAATAGGATTGAAGTTAAGAAAAGAAGATGAAGGGTCCAAAGTGGATCCCACACTGTTTAAAATATTGGTAGGCAGTCTTATGTATCTAACAACAACAAGACCTGATATTATGTAAGGAATGAACCTTATTTCAAGGTTCATGGAAACTCCAAAAGAATCACATTGGAAGGCGTGAAAGAGAATTCTAAGATATGTGAATGGAAAAAAATATTTTGGCATTAGATATTCTACTTCAAAAGACTTCAAACTTACTGGATACACTAACAATGATTGTGGAGGCAACATAGATGACAAGAAAAGTACCTCTGGGTACACATTTCACTTTGGAACAGGTATATTATCATGGGCATCAAGGAAGCAGCCCATTGTGACTCTTTCTTCAACAGAAGCAGAGTATGTTGCAACTACAAGCACAACTTGTCATGCGGTTTGGATGAGAAGAATGTTA
>JASDQU010713986.1:11407-21574 GCA_032191745.1 Picea mariana | reverse complement strand
GATGATCAAGATATTAACCTCCTTCATGAAGTTGTCATGTCTATTGGCCTCCATCGTCCCATAACAAGTTTTTCCGTGGCTTGAGCATATATGAGGGTCACATGAACTAGTTCCATGTTCCCTATCTTGGCTACTCTCTACTATAGTTCTTGAAGGAACAACCCCTCCCCCAACATAATGTAAAGGTCACTCTTGGAGAGATAATTCTATAAATGTGTTATGTTGCACTAGGGTACGGGTTAAGGTGAATATCGATGTCTGGGTCTAGCTTATGCTTTCCACTATGGGAGGATGTTGGGAAGGGGGGTTAGGCTTCCATCTAGGAGGATAAGGACCTAGAAATGGGTCTTCCTATGGTGATGTTGGGTTTGGGTTCTCTCCAGGTTCCATATTAATTAACTGTGCTACAATTTAATAAGGGAATTTTTTATTTATTTTTATCATTTAAACAAATTATGAAATAAAATAAAAAATCAAATTCCATCAACATACTTATGTGGAATCAATTGAAGACTATGTCAATGAAGTTTGGCAGTGATTTTTCCATCTCTCATCAATTTTCTCAATATCTCTTAAAACATGTAACATGGTCTATTGGTGAAATAGATCATTCACAAGCATTAAATTGTTTTTCCCAACATGAACACATGCATATTCCCAAAGTGTGTGCATTTTATTAGGAACATGTGTGTGTTCCTGATGAGGATGACTTGGAAACCTCCATAGTGGTTCAAGAAACGTTGAAGTTGGCAAATCAAGAATGCGTGCACATTTTTGCCTAAGCACGTTCCTAAGCACTTGATTGCCACTTTTTCAACCATCATCTTCATGTGATAACCCTAGAGTAATCAAAGGCTAAGCAAAAAGGACAGAGTAGTAATTTTCTCTAAAAAGGAGACTAATGATATGGGTGTGCAGAATTAAGGAAAACCATAAAAGGTGAAACCATATCGATAACCTCATTACCAAGAAAGTTTCCAAGAAATACAAGAAGATCGACATTGACATTATGAAGGAAGAATATGGTCCAGGATAAACAATATTCATGGAACATGGCATCACAAAATCATTATTCAACATGATATTATCTGAGACCAATAACTAGAAAAAATTGAAGAAGTTACAACAACAATACATGGAATCAAAGGAAATTTTTTTTATGCAACAACTAACTATCAAGGACTAAGACCAAAAAAAATTGAATTTGGATGGATGGATCATAATTAATGGAAGAAAGAGAGTAGGAATATAAGAAAATCTTATTACTTGGTTTCATGACATGTAAAACCATTAAAAAAAAATCTTTGAGGACAAAGTTTTTTTAAGGTACTATGATATGATCCAAGGAGGGAAAATATGGGGTTAAATGTATATGTGTGATGGGGTAAGTATATGTTATATGGGTTGGCCTGATAAACAACACACATGTACAAAGAGTGAATAGGTATATATAGAGGTCATGTAGTCATTACGAGCATATGAACATGTGATTTGAATATAGGAATGTATTAGGGTATTTGGAGTTTCTCCTATTCTATAAGGAGTTGTTTTGTAACTCATCTTTATTATCTCTTATGGAGTTGTGATCCATGCTCACATTTGATGTACTTTGTGTGTACTTTGGTCTATTATGATATCTTAATTATTTGGAACAAAAAAAAATGATACTACTTTTTGGGAACCAACATGAATATATAACAACATATTATGATGACACCGCATGTTTGTTTTTGCATGTATCCTTCCTAATTGTGATTTGTATTGACGAACGATAGGTTTTTGTGCTTATAAACACCAATACACATCTATAGCCTAAAAATTCCACTTTTTTCAAATAAAGAAAATTTTCTAAAATTGGGGTCTCCTTAGTACCCTTGTAAAGCTTTGATTTATGATCTTTTTTGCTAGTTTACCTTTCCCCCCATGTAAATATAATTTCACTATACCTCTGACTCTGAAATTTTGTATTGTAATAATCTGATATGTCTACTTCAAACTCCCACAAGTCTCATTCAATTTCAAGTTTTCAAGAGGAAGTCATGTCCAATCTACCAAAACTTCTTGCTTTTGTTGTCTTTTCATGTGAGAAAAATTGTATGGACTAGTCACTTCACTAATATATTCCTAACAAGTCTGTAATTTGGGCCCAAAACACCCTAGTCTATTTTTTTTCTAATCCTACAAGTAGCACTCAAATTGTACTTCAGAATCTTTAGATATGCATGTTTTACTAAAACTAAATGTTTAAGCATAGTTTGAAGGTTGGATAAAAACTCAAACTCGCACATTGTGTAACTTTGAAAATATGGTGAATCATATTCTGAAATATTTACTTTTCACTTCACTCTATCAATGGTGAATTTTTCATGCAATTCCAATGATCTATAAAAAAAGGTTAGAGAATAAATGACTACTAAGATGACTCGTTTGAAGGAGCAAAACCCAAGATACATGTTCTAATACCAAATAGTCAAATAAGCATAAAAAAATTCAATAACGCAACTATTGAAAAAAATAATGAATAAGAAGTATCCATGTAAGGGACAACCTCCTATTGTAAGATTTCAAACAAATTTCCTTAATATATATACAAAAAATAGTAAAAAGGACTAAAAAAAATAATACATACATAAACGTAATAATAAGAAATGAAAGCTATGATTAAGGATTCAATATCATATACATGACTGTTACACAATTTGGAAATAATATTCATTCAAATTTCAGCAAAGTCCATAAAATTGATTTCATATGGTGAAATCAAGATTGAAAAAGTTGTGTTCAAGTTAGATTTTTGTTGATGGAAAGTGAAGTTCATACCTTATGGAAGACGAGGTAATAATTATACATTTCTCAATGATGATAATAAATACAACATTTTAGAGAAAAAAATGTTACAATTGCTGGAAATAGTAATTACAAGTCGGTGAGCTTTACGTCTCTTCCAACTTGTCAGATAATCAATCGTCGGTCTGCAAATACAAATTCACAAGTTTACTCAAACTCAGTTTTTTCAGTCAGAAAGCAGGGGAGTTATTTAATGAATCCGATCTTAATCTTTCTCAAGTCCAATTAAGTAGATAGAAGTCATCCATATTTATGGATGTCTTTAATGTTGAGTCTATTTTACTTCTACAGGAAGTCTCAGTATTATCTATTTATGTCTGAGTCTTTAGTTAGTCGATATAGACACATATAGACAAAAAAAAGAGAAGAGAAGCAACAACAATAGTTGAAGATCATCGAAGAAGTCTGAGAGCTCAAGATCTGGTTTTGTAAGTTGCAGAAGTTGTTCATAAGTCATTGGAGCATAAGATCGTTTTAGTTATTGTATTCTATATTATCACACAACAACGAAGTTATTAATATTAAGTATTTTGTGTATTGACAAGTTATGTTATATTTATGAGTTTATATGCTATAAGTAAAGCACTGTGTTGTTTTTGTGTGAAGAAATCATTTCATTAAGTGTTTTATCATAGTGTGCAGTAAATCATGCAGTTTGTGCACTGCATGGTAAGTCCTGAGAGTTAATCCAAATGAAGTTTTGTGGCATGCAGTATTTGTAACTGCAGTGCGTAGAATCTGTATGTGCATTGTAGATCCGAGATTTGGTATCAGAGAAGGTTGATCAAAGAAGATTAGAGCAGGTTCTATCAGAGGAGGTTTTATCAAAGTAAGTTTCAAGAGGAGAAACTATGTTGTGAAGAGAAATTATGGCTTCTACTTCAAATATGAAACTTCCCACTTTTACAGGAAATAATTATGAGTTATGGTCCTTGACCATGAAGGCATTGTTCTGAGGTCAATATGTATAGGATATAGTCGAGAATGGCTATGTGGAACCACCAGATCAGACAACATATATTGCACTCACACAAGCTAAGAAGGATGCTTTGGAAGATCAAAGGAAGAAGGATGGAAATGTGATGTTTTACATACATCAAGCCATGCATGAGAACATACTCCTAAGATTTGCATCAAAAAAGAAATACAAGGAAGCATGGGACATATTACAAACCTCTTATCGAGGTATGGACAAAGTCAAGACTTCAAAACTACAAATTCTTAGAAGATATTTTGAAACTTTGTCAGTGAAAGACTCAGATTCAGTAGATTCATTTTACACCCATGTTATTGGCCTGATAAATCAGATTAAGTATCATGGAGAAACCATAGAGGATAGAAAAGTTGTTGAAAAGGTACTTAGGATTCTTCCTCCTAAATTTGATACCCTTGTTGTGACTCTGGAAGAGAACAAAGACTTGATTTAGTTTAGCCTAAATGAACTGCAAGCTTCCCTCATTAATCATGAACACATATTGAATAGGTCAAACATGTCATTAGAGAATGCATTTTTCGCATAGTCACCTATAAGTCGTGGAAGAGGAAGGGGGGGAGCTAACTCTAGAGGCAAAGGAAAAAGTTATGTCAAAGGTGGACGCAGTAGCAGTCCTGTAAATACTGGTGGAAGAGGAAAAAGTCAAAATACCATTCAGTCAAGTGGTGAGAGAACTGATAAGTCAAATATTTAGTGAAAATACTGTAAACAGTATGGACATTATGCATATGAATGCAAGAAGAGACAGCATAATAAGAACAAGAAAAGTCAAGATTAGTCAAACAATGCAAATAGTCTAGTCCTATTTTTATGGCACGTGTTGAGGCAATCCCTATCATTTCACCAGTTGAATGCAATGTTGCTAAATAAAGTCCATGTGACATATGGTATCTAGATTTAGGCTGCAGTAACCACATGACGGGAAACATAGAATTGTTTTCTAGTTTGGATAAGTCATTCCAAACCAAGGTTACACTTGGAACATACATCCAAGTCACTATCCTAGGCAAAGGCAATATAAACATTTTAACTAAACAAGGAGAAAAAAACATTATGCCTGATGTATATTATGTTTCTGGTTTGAAGCATAATTTGATGAGCACAGGACAACAGTTACAGAAAGGATACATAATCTACATGGAAGATAATCATTATGAAATTATGGACATATATCCAAGCAATCAATGTATTGCAAGAATCTAGATGAAAAGCAATATAATGTTCCCATTGAAATTGAAGCCAGTCATGAAGAGAAAAACAATGCCAGTTGTTGGTAAAGAAAAAGATGTGTAGTTAGACACTGCATTTACAATAGAAAGTGTGCGCGGTTGCAATGAAGAAAACAATGCGTGCAATATCAAGAATGGAGAAAGTGGCACGGAGATGTAGGAAACATTCCAATCTAAAGTGAAGGATGATTCTTGGCTATGGCATTGCAACTTTGGACATTTGAAATTTGGAGGTCTAAAGCTGCTACACACAAAGGATATGGTAACAAATTTTCCATTAATAGAAAAACCAGAAAGGATATGTGAAGGCTGCATCTTTGGAAAGCAACATAGAGAGTCGTTTCCAGTTGGCAAGTCTTACAGAGAAAAAGATCCACTGGAAATAGTACCTTTAGACATTTGTGGACCAATGCAAACTCCATCTATAGGAGGAAATACTTATTTTCTGACATTTATTGATGATTTCTCAAGAAAGACATGGATTTATTTCTTAAAACACTAATTTGATGCATTGGGTTGTTTTCAGCAGTTCAAATCACTTGTGGAGAAGTAGAGTGGTTATTATATCAAGTGTCTAATAACTGATAGAGGAGGAGAATATATTTCATGAGGATTTCAGAAATTGTGTAAAGTTCATGGCATCTACAAGCAATTTACCGCACGATATACACCACAGCAGAATCGTGTCGCAGAGAGAAGAATCGAACCATGATGGAAATGGCGCGCAATATGTTGGCATCCGAACACTTTTCAAATGAGTATTTGGCTAAATAAGTAGCAACTGAAATATACAACATGAACAAATGTTTGACATAGAGTGTGAATAACAAAGTTCCTTAAGAAGCCCGGATAGGTATGAAGCATAATGTGGTGCACTTGAAAAGTTTTGGTTGTGTTGCATACACACATGTTCCAGATGAGCTGAGAAAGAATCTAGACAAAAAAGGGCAGAAATGTATATTTATTGGGTATTTCGGAGATACAAAAGGACACAAGTTGTATGACCATGTCGCAAGGAAGTTGATAATCAACCATGGTGTTCATTTTGTGGAGAATGAAGCATGGGATGGAAGCATAGAAAAGATAGTCAGAATTATTAATTCTATTGAGCATGATGACACAGAATAGGAAGTGGTTCAAACATCAAGTACAAGCCGGTGTGCAGTTCCTTCTACAGTTGCGACGCAAATCTCAACACAAACTACTCCAGAAAGAACAAAAGGTGCGTAGTCCACACCTAGAGCGTAGCAAACTCCAACAAGCAGTCCAAGTAGTTTTACATCCTCAGATCCAACATTAGTAAGTCTGTTACCAAGGAAGAAAAGAAGTCTACGCAACATCTATAATGAGAACACAATAAATTCATTTTTAGTTTTTGCTTTGTTTTCACAAATAGATGATCCATTAACTTTTGAAGAAGCTGTCAAGGATGATGTATGGGCTCAAGCCATGGATGAAGGAATCAAATGCATAGAGAACAATCACACATGGAAGTTGGTAGATGTACCTGATGAGAATGATGTGATAAGTGTGAAGTGGATTTATAAAACAAAGCAAGATGTAGATGGAAATGTGCAGAAGCACAAGGCAAGACTAGTTGCAAGAGGTTTTACATAACAACCTGAAATTGATTTCGATGAAACAGTTGCGCCTATTGCATGTATGGACATAGTAAGAACTATGTTATCCATTGTCACGTAGAACATATGTTTAGTTTATCAAATGGATGTAAAGTCAACATTTTTGAATGGACATTTATAAGAAGAAGTGTATGTGAAACAACCACAAGGCTATGAGGTTCCAGGACAAGAATACAAAGTGTACATATTGAAGAAATCATTTTATGGGTTAAATCAAGCTCCCAGAGCTTGGTACAATCACATATATTCCTACTTCAAACATAATGGATTTCAAAGAAGTGAATGTGAGCCAATGTTGTACATCAAAGCAAATCAGAAAGGTAATATGTTGATTGTTTACTTATATGTAGATGATTTAATATTTATAGGTGATTCTGGCATAGAAGAATTTAAGTCAGTCATGAAGGATGAATTTGAAATGACTGATTTGGGGCTTAATGAGATGTGTTTTGGTATTGAAGTTCACCAGTCCAAAGCTGGTATATTTATCTCACAATCTAAGTATGCACATAAAATTTTGAAAAGATTGAACATGATAAATTTCAAAGCAGGCCCAACACCTATCATAATAGGATTGAAGTTAAGAAAAGAAGATGAAGGGTCCAAAGTGGATCCCACACTGTTTAAAATATTGGTAGGCAGTCTTATGTATCTAACAACAACAAGACCTGATATTATGTAAGGAGTGAACCTTATTTCAAGGTTCATGGAAACTCCAAAAGAATCACATTGGAAGGCGTGAAAGAGAATTCTAAGATATGTGAATGGAAAAAAATATTTTGGCATTAGATATTCTACTTCAAAAGACTTCAAACTTACTGGATACACTGACAATGATTATGGAGGCAACATAGATGACAAGAAAAGTACCTCTGGGTACACATTTCACTTTGGAACAGGTATATTATCATGGGCATCAAGGAAGCAGCCCATTGTGACTCTTTCTTCAACAGAAGCAGAGTATGTTGCAACTACAAGCACAACTTGTCATGCGGTTTGGATGAGAAGAATGTTAAAAGATTTGTTGCAGGAGCAACAAGAACCAACAACATTTTTCTGTGACAACAATTCAACCAACATGTTATCAAAGAATCATGTGTTCACAAGAAAACCAAGCACATTGATACAAGGTATCATTTTATCAAAAAATTAATGAATACTAAAGAAATATGTTTAGAGTTTTGCAGGTCAAAAGAGCAAGTTGCAGATATGTTTACAAAATATTTAGCAAGAGATGCATTTTAGCATTTGCACAATAGTATGGGAGTCTGCGTAGTAACAGAGGATTGTCAGTATATGTCAAATTCAAATTTTTGATGTAAAATTTTGTAATCCCGCCTACTTATAATTAAGGGGGAGTGTTGGAAATATTAATTACAAGTCGATGAGCTTTACGTCTACGCCAACTTGTTAATCAGTTAGTCGTCAGTCTCCAAATACAAATTCACAAGTTTACTCAAATTCAGTTTTGTTAGTCGGCAAGCAAGGGAGTTATATAATGAAGTCGATCTTAATCTTTCTCGAGTCCAGTTAAGTATATAGAAGCCAGTCGTAGTTATTGACGTCTTTAATGTTGAGTCAATTTTACTTCTATAGGAAGTCTCAGTCTTATTTGTTTATGTTCGAGTCTTTAGTTTGTCGATATAGACACACATAGACACAGAACAGAGAGAAGAGAAGCAACAACATCAACTGAAGATAGTCAAAGAAGTCTGARAGCTCAAGCTCTGGTTTTGTAAGTTGTCGAAGTTGTTCAGAAATCATTGGAGCATAAACTCGTTTTAGTTATTGTATTTTGTATTAGCACGCAGCGTCGAAATTATTAATATTAAGTATTTTATGTATTKACAAGTTCTATTATATTTATGAGTTTATATGTTAAGTATAACATTGTGTTGTTTCTGTGCKAAATTGTTTCATTAAGTGAAAATGTTACAGATGTACATTTTCCCCCTTGATAGTTACACAACATTAAAGARRAATTGGAAAGTTCTTTCCATTAAAAACCCATATTAAATAAAAAAATTTACAAATGMACATTTCTCACCACGATAATTGAACAATATCATTAAGAATTAAAAATTATAATTGAGCAGATTATTCCTTCCCAAAAAAGTAGGGAATTTAACAAAAGTAAGGCACTTAGCGATACCTATTTAAGAACCACCATTAAAAATGTTACAAATGTACGTTTCACACCCACGACAACGAAGGACCAACATTTAAAAGATTTTAAAAATTAGAGAATTTAGCGAAATATTCAGTCCATTAAAAGAATTAAGAAATTTAGCAAAATATTCATTGACTTCGGGAAAAAAAATTACATGGAGTACCACTTTTTAAATATGATTGCCAAAGACATAAAAGCCCGGAACGCATTGACAGACTGTAAATTGCGTCTTTCTATAGAGTCAACCATAGATTTTGGCTTGTTCCCGTCTCTCCATTCAATCCATATTATCTTCCTACTTGTGAAATATTGGAGCTATTATCACCCCACTCCATTTCTCTGTGTTCACTCGAATCCATTGATAAATATAGCGGCCTGACCAACAATTCGTCACTTTTGATACCAATGTCCTCTGAAAGTGAAAAAGAAACCTTTTCCTCAATTTTCAGAGCCTTTTTGAGCTCTCTCACTACTTCAGTCACGCTGGGCCTCAAGGACGGTTCAGCCTGAACACATCTCATGGCTACTTTGGCAACACGAGTGATGGATTTCAGGTCGTAACTACCATCCAGTCTCTTGTCTATGATTTCAACTATTCTGCCAGGATTTTCATCCATGTCCAGTACATACGGTGTCACCTGTAAATAAACTTATTGTTAGACTCTAGGAGAAAATGCAGATAATTATTGCGAGACACTCGTAGAAAATGCACTCTAATTTCACGTAATCATTTATATTCTATACGACTAATGAGAAGGTTCCTTACCCATCGAATGATGTTTACATCATCTACCGGTAGTTTTACATCTATGGGTTGCCTACCGCATATGATCTCTAACAGAACCACTCCAAAACTATACACATCACTCTTCTCCGTCAACATTTGAGTGCTGTAATACCTGTGAAAGCATGCCCCACAACAACTTGGCTAAGAGAGTACCGTGGAAATAAAATATAACGATAGTGCCTCTGATCTTAATTATTAATTGAATTCATTTAACTTGGAGAATATACAGAGTGAAGGAAGTGTTGTATACTCTGGATCCAGGTATCCTGCAGTTCCTTTGACCGCAGTGGTAATATGAGTAGCCTCCCCATCAATTGTCATCCTTGAAAGACCAAAATCGGCCAGTTTTCCGTTCATATTGCTGTCTAAAAGTATGTTGGCGGTCTTGATGTCCCTGTGAATTATCTTTGGGGTGGAACCCACGTGCAGGTATTCMAGTCCTTCARATACAARTCCCACTTAGATCACATGRCACACATTATTACCCATGCTTTGTGAGA